>JAHWFP010033097.1:15541-68102 GCA_023313725.1 Lithobius niger
CCCCCCCCCCCCCCCCCCCCCCCATTTAAAGAAAAACCTGTATACTCGGTAGTCCGCCTCGGGGAGGAGGGAGATGAGTAATTTGGGAGCGTTCACAAATTACGTAACCATTTTTGCTATCATCTAAGCCCCCACCCCCATTATATATTTTATATGGAAGAATTCGTATTTATAAGCTGTTATTTGCACATATTGGCGTAATAAACGATGATTTTTGAAACAAATAAAATACATATTTCAAGTTTTAAGCAGCAGTTACAATTTGGAAGAAATAATTTAGATAAAAAGATTTAGCGAAAAAGTTCAGAAAAGAATTGTTAAATGTGTGTTACGTTACGTAACACTTCATCGTACTCCCCCATCATAACAGGTGGTAACACTTTTGCTCCCCCTCCCTCCCCCCTCCATGCTTTACTTAATTTGTAAACGTTCCCTTGTTTGACGACTTTCAGGGGTTTAACTGAACGCCTCATACTTTTCCCCTCCCGCGACCCAGGAAAAAATCCTTAATGTTTTACATGGAAATAAAAAATTGGATAGATTCGGTTTCAACTTGGTTTCAACAGTTTGGAGTAATCTGATATCTCCCCAAAACAATATTTGTTGGGGATTTTCCGCCAAGTCCTTCAGCCGTGTAAAGTTGTGATATCAAACGCCAAGTACTTTCGCCACAGAGTTCGAAGGTTAAATAAAAAAATTGAAAAGTGCTTCCAGCGCAGTTTTCAATCATTTTATTTAACGTTTGACGCAGTGGCAGACTCTAGACTGGTGGGCGTGGTGGGTTCATCGCATTATCAGATGGGCGCCGAGATAGTTGCCAGTAGAGCCAAGGGGGCGCCAGAACGCCCCAAATTGGAGTTGCTGCACCCCTCAACCCACCAATGGATCCACCATTGGAACCTTGAAGTATTCGTCACAGGAATAACTTGGCAGAAGAGCTCGGCATTTGACATCACGATTTCACACGGCTGCAGAGCATGGCGGGAATCCGCAACAAGTTTAGTTTTGGGGAGCATCACACCCTTTTGGTTCAAAAATGATAAGTCTATTTTTTTACTTAGCAATCATGATAAAGAAGGCTGAAAATTCAGTTTACTGTCTTTTTTTCTTTTTTGGCGTTGATAGGTGTGCGTTAGTAGAATTACATGAGTCTTAATCTTTCGTTTTCCGTCGATTCGTTCACCGAATTCGCGTTATTTAGCAACCGGCTGGTCCCGGTGGGCAGGCCTAGTAGGACCCGAAGTTGCCACCCTACACCGTTTGCTGTTCCACTAGCGTTGGTTTCTGTTGGGGCCGAGAGTTTGGTTGCCCACAGAATTTTGTCAACAATACATGTCGCAACGTTCGTTACTACTAATCGACATTGCTCTTAAACATTACCCTTCAACATTACTAAGAGTCCATGACGTTGGGGACTGTACAACTCAAGTAATAAAGTAATAATAATAATTACCCTTCATATTCCCAGGCCTTTTTCATTGCCACCATACAAAGAATATGAACTTGCACGCGCTTTTTCTTACTCCCCTTTTTCTTGATGCTGTGAGAAAAATGAACATGCTCGCCTACTCGCCGTCTGTTGGAGCCCAGAGTTTGATTAGCCACAGTTTTCCGTCAAAAAAACATGTCGACATTACCCTTCACCAGGCCGCCCGCTCGTCCTTTTTCATTGCTACCGCGCCAAGAATGATCATGATCATCCTTTTTCATTACTACCGTGCCAAGTATGATCAGGCTCGTCCTTTTTTATTGCTACCGTGCCAAGAACTTGCCTTTAACTTTTAACTTTTATTTACTGTCAAATCACCCAAGGCTGGACATTGCAAGACAGGAGGAGCAGTGTACAATATCATATAGGCAACACGTTTTAAATTAATATATATTCATAAATATAATACAGAATAAATATGATCAATGCAGGGTGCTCATTAAATTTGGCAAACATCTAGAAAAAAATACTTTCTAGGAAGACTAGCCTAATGTTAGGTTTTTATGTGCATAAACAACGCAAAAATTCACAAAAACCAAAGAACAAAATTAGTGTATTATACAGGGTGTATTGTACCGACTTTCGTTCTGTTTTTTGCATTGGCCATGCCTTGACACTGTCTACAAGTTTCTAATTACACTGGGGTTCTACGAAGCATAGTTAAAAAGTTAGCATCACGATGACCTTGAAAATATACGTCAAGGTCAGTGATCGATTCATGGTTAGTTGGCTCCCCGTTCGCCAACATACCATGCAAAGTTTTGTTATCCTAACATTAACCATCTTTGATTGCCAATGGTGTTCCGTCCTTTCTGCCCCACCCTGTATATACTTACAGGAGTAAATAAATGGCTCTGGTCAAGTTTAATTATATAGGGTATTGAAACAGCATAGGCCAAGTTGATTTTGATTTAACAATATTTACAAAGATAGAATTATCCATGTAATCATAACAATAAGGTGGGGTGCCAGAAGTTAAAGTGTTTGTCAATACAATTTTTGAATACGTTAACAGACCAGGCCATTACAACCAACTCTGGTAGGTCATTCCATGGAGGAAAGATTCCCATTCCTCCAGGGGTCATTCATTATGATATTGAAATTCCTATTTGAGTGGATGGCCACGTGTAGCCATAGGAGTAGTTTATTCTTGAGAAGATACCCACCGTAATTTAATTGTACAATTTAATAATTATAATTATAATAATACTTCAGTGAAAATAGCGCCACCATAATGATGGCACATTTAGTAGTTGTACGGTTTTTTCAGTATACCTAGAAAGTTTAAAAACAAGTTTGTATATGCCGGCGAAATTACCTGAGTTGTTAGCATACTCCTACTGCGTTGTTGTATGATCTCTAGATTAAACTTCTAGGAGCCTGCCAGCCTCGCGACCCAATGAGCATCCCTCCGTCTATATAAAGTGCCGTAGTGTCATTTTTTCTTCTCTACGTCACAACCGAGTCGGACGTGCCGTTTCTTCTCCCGGGAACTGGAGGTTAAAACATCGCAGATACTGCAGTCCTTGAGCTTCCCTTTCTTGAAATGCCATGTGATAAAGGTATGACAAGGGCGGTGTCGCCCGGGTTGCCACCCCGCTCCTATTGTCTGTCGAAATTTTGGTAGAAGACCCAGCACTACCCTTGCCGGGATTCTCTACCTTAGCAGCCTGTCCATGGTCACCCAATAATTGTGCCCTCTCGCCCGACAGCTGCTCACAAGGTCCTTCTCCCGTCCCACTCTTAGCCACCTATAAAGCCATGCTCGACACAACAACTATGTCTCCAATCCAATGCGGCCAGGCTAGGCCCCTCCCCGACTTACAGTCGCTACAAACCAATCTCCTTAAAGTCAAGGAAACGTTTGCTTGTCTGAAGCATCAAGTGAAAGCCAGGTGCTCTGCTAAAAAAAGGAATTTACTTCTTCCCTCCGAAGGACCAATCGATCTTTTTTCAAGGTCGTCACGACGATCAAGTGCTGTACCACCGAATCTTAGCTCACACGCTTCCAACGAACCACTTTTCAAGGAAAGGGTTCATGAATGCATGGAAGCCACTCTTCGTTCCTTCAAACGCAAGCGACCGGCTTCCCCTCAAGAACTGTCACCGATCCAATGCACCCAAGATTGGGTAACCGCTACTTCCAACAATAAATAGTGGTCGTCACTGGATATTCCAGGATCTTCTCGTCCACAGGACCCGACCCAGTTGTCTTTCCATCTTGTTCACCCACCAAGACCTTCAAAACCAATCATCATTGCTGATTCTGACAACTCCGGTTTGGCAGCCAACGACCCTGACCAATGGTCAGTCACCTCTGACGATCTCCATTCTCACCACTCCCATTTTTCCGCATCTTTCATGGATGACCCCAACTCTTCGGAAATCCTCTTCCAGACCTTCGAAAGACAGTCAAGGATATCATTCCAGCTTTCTTCCTCTATGAGCCTTTGCCTTCAACGACCGAATCAAGTAAGAATCGCGGTCTCTCCACCGGATTTGGTTTTAGTCTATGTAACTACCTTCCTGGTCGGGAAACAGCTTTCTTCTGCCCAACAGGAGATGAGACCACAAATCCCAAAAACGTTGTCACTTACCTCAGTTCGGAATTCCTTACTGCAGATTCCTGCCTCTATTATACCTGACAACGACCACCTTTTGCAATTAGGTCTTTGTGCAGCCTCTCAGATAGATGTTCTGAACACGGCTGCAAACACATTACGCAAGAAATTCTCCGCCGAACCACCGCCAGTCAAAACTAAAAACCTGGCTTTCTTCATCAGTCAAGTAGTCCGAAAGGCTTGCTTTGCAACCTTTCATTCTATGAATTGGCTCACCATGGCCCTTTTTAATTCCACACTCCTGCTTCGAGAGATGGCCCTTAATACAGCCCCGAACCTCAACGACTCAACATGCCACGAGTTACGCAACCAACCCATCAACGAGTCCGACACACTCTTTTGGGGCTTAATTCCAAAACTAATTCTACATTTAAATGTCGCCCGCAAACCCAACCACTTTCTTCCGAAGCCATCACGATACCCCAGAAACTCGCTGCACACCTTTCACACTGGCACCAAAGACAATTGACATTCACTGCCGTCCAATACACACCACCACGAACCACTACTCCCGTCCACACCACACCCTGAACTGACAACCTTTCGGAACAAAAACTTCGGATACGGACGATATACTCCACTAAGACCTAAGCAGCGACCCCGTCCCGGTCGCTGACACTCGCTCCACGACCGATCCAGTTTAGGGTCGTCTACACCACTTTCTCCTTGCTTGGTAGGCTTTGACTTCTGAACCTATACCGTCTTATCAGTCATCAGTCGTTTAAACAGTCACTTAACAAAGGCAGTGACACAGCCAAGTCCAGACCTAGACTAACCGGGGTTCTACTGTCCCATTTATTTCAGCCCAAAGAAGAAGGCGGATTTCAGACTAATTTTCACCCTCCGATCGCTAAACCAGTACATTCACAACGATCATTTTCAAATGGAAACACTGGACTCCATTCGCCATTCGCTATTACCAACTGACTGGATGATTTCTATCGATCTTGCGGATGCTAACCTAAACATTCCATTTCATGCGTCTGTCACCTCTTCCGATTTATTTACAACAGTACAGTCTACGAGTTTCTCTGCCTCCCATTCGGTCTCAATGCTTCGCCCTGCATCTTCCCGACCGACTTGAAACCAGTCCTAGTGACCCTTCACCAACACCAGATCAGTGCAAGCGCCTACCTGGACGACTGGATCCTTCCCCACCAAGACAAGGTAGCACTACTTCATAACCGGAATTTTATCATCCTATTTTAGCTTCCTCCAGCGCCTAGACTTCAGCATCAACCTTCCAAAATCTCGGTTGGTCCCATCCAACCGATTCATCTTTCTAGGGCACGTCTCCCAACCAGTGAGGCGGGCCTCCCTTGGGAGGTGCAAGCCGCTGCTGGCGCCTTACTATAAGGGCACATTTATGCAACAAATTGCCTTTGCATTCTCGCAGCTAAAATTTAATCGCGATGGAAAGGTTTCGATGCCATGGTAACAACGCTACCTGGATTAGATAAATCCGACATCGTTTGAGTAAATGCTTACAATCATATAATCAGTGACAATAAGACAAAGAATGCCGCCTGACAAAACAATTTCCCAGTCATTTCTGAACTCACATTACGGGCCGTTTTCGTTGAGAGACGGCAGAGCTAAAATCGCCGCCATGTTGGGGTTTTAGATATTTTCTAGCTTCTAGTTGCGAGAATGGAAAGGCGAGTCATTGCGTAAACACACCCTAAAGATCAGTGACGAATTTTTTTTGTTTTGTAATATGCATCACAAAAGAAGTTAAATTGTAAGAGGATGACGAAATTTTCATTTTTAAATATCTACAGATTTTTTGCGCAATCTACAGCCATTTTAGCCAAAATGCTAGACATTTTTGTTCTCATGTGCCAACACTGCTTCATCATAGTGAAAAAAATTGCACAACAATTTTATTTTTGGTGGCAGTGGGCACCATTGCCTGCTAGTCAAATTCGATCTTGTCGAGGCAACAGTAATGCCTTCAGCAGACAGGATCTCTGGTCTCATCACGAAGCTTTGGGATTCGTTCATCTTCAGATATACATAATACTGCATCTCAACTCGCTTGTAGGGATGCTAGATAGGGACGCTAGATTCTGTAGTAAACCTAGTCCCATATATGGCAGGATGCCCCTTCATCATTTCCGCTTCAACAAATGGCCCAACCACCATTTTCTTCCATTAGATACTGCGACCCGCAAGATTCCTCGGAAATTTCCCTTCTAAACCTTGCTCTGGTGGATGGATGTCCCCACCCTATCACAGACGGCGCCCCTACACTAACAAACTCCAGATCTGCACATTTTCACAGATGTGTCCTGCCAGGGTTGGGAAGCTTACATCAACAATCATGTGGTTTTTGGCATATGGCGACCACAGGACCAATAGCACATCAATGTCTCCAGCTCCGTGCTGTTTTTTCTCGGCCTTTGCTACTATTGCCATCTCATCACACTGAAAGTAGCCCAAGTGCACACCAACAATACGGCCACTGTAGCCTACTTTCAAAAAGGGGGAAACCCGCTGCCACACGCTCCATCAAGTTATGTCAGACATCTTCCGTCTCTGCGTATCCCTAAAGACCACCATGCTTCCCAAACACATTCCAGGCAACAGACATGTCATCACAGATTTCCTAGCTCACCACTTCCTACCGACAGAGGAATGGGCTCTCAAGACATGGATGTGGCTCTGTTCAACATCTGGGACCATCCAATGGAGGACCTCTTCGCCACGAGGCACAATGCCAAACTTCGCCAAACCTTGGAATCCCGGACCTGGACGACTAGGTATGGGCAGTTGACGCTCTCACTTCTACACTGGGATCACCTCTTCAGGTAACTCTTCCCACCACCCAAACTTCTTCTTCTGGTCCTTCGTAAGATTGTCCGGTGCTCTGAACTGTTCATCCTGGCAGCACCAAACTCGCCAGCAGCTGCATGGTTCCCCATTTTACTAGATCTCCTAAGTAATCTTCCACGTTGCCTCCCCAGCATTCCAGGTCTTCTCTCCCAGCGTCGGGGGGACCAGGTTCCACCAACGAACTAGGTTGCTACGACTACATGGTGGCTCTATCATCCGACATCTCGAAGCAACGTGCATTTCTATGGCGAGGTCTATTACATCACGTCCAAAGCTATTGCTCCTCAACCAAAAATCTACAACAATCACTGGCACCGATGGTGTCTCCAGTGGAAGGTTAGTTCTATCAATCCTTTTCTTCCAGGCTTCCTAACATTCCTCAACAGCATCTTCAAGGAGGGTCTTAAGGGCGCAACTATCTTCGTTTAGCGGTCGGCCCAGAACTCCATGTTTAAAGCTGCAGGAAGCCCACACCTTCTTGATAATTTTCGTATTTCTACCCTCGTCAAGTCCTTTGACATTGAACGATCGATAAAATGGCCTCTGTTTTAAGACTGGAACCTTTCCATCATTTTAACGTCCCTTCTATCAGCACCATACGAACCTCTCTCCTCATGCTACCTAAGCCACAAAACTCGCAAGACCATCTTCCTTGATGCCCTGGCGGCCTGCCTCCAATGCAGCAAACTTCAGACGTTGTCAGCCACGGCGGCTGATTGTTTCTTTCTTGCAGACTTCAAAGGAGTCACCTTGACCCCACGAGCATCTTTACGAGCAAAGACTCGGAAGCCATGTGAACGATCTCATTCATTTATTATTCCTGCTCTTTCCAACATTCTGGGAGACAAACTAGAACGGGCACTTTGCCCAGGACCTTCGTTTTTATCTCAAGAAGACTAAGCCTATTCGAAAGGGTCGTTCTCAGCTTTTTATAACGTTCATGCCCGGTACAGGCGAAACGACTGCAAGAATGGTTTCCACATGGATGAAAATGTTCATACTCAATACTTACAACACCCTTGACGTCGACTACAGTGACCACAACATCTGCATGACCGCCCATGAACTTAGAGCCATTTCAGCATCCTGGGCCTTTCAGAGTAACATTCCCATCACTGACATTCTAGAAGCTGCCTCTTGGAGGAACCCCATTGTGTTTACATCCCATTATCTCCGGAACATGTCCTCTCAGGCCGAAATACTTTACCAGCTCGAACCCTTCGTAGCTGCCAGGCGAATTCTCTAAACCCCTTAAGCAATGAGGTCGCCTTGCCCTCACCTGGTGTATACAGACACTACAAGTCGTCAGCTCGACGGATTGCAAAGTTTTTACTTTTTTGGGGCGCAACCCTGGGGTGTCCGTCAAGGTGTTGTCCGCCGCCATTTGACGAGGTGTGTGGAATGCTAAAAGCTCAAGTAATGGATATTTCGTCGGCATATAGGGCCACTGGTTAATTTTGGTGTTTCTTGCCTAACCGAAACATACATTGCGTTCTTCCCACCCTTCCTCCCCTCTGTGTCGCCACCTGGGCACTATAGAGGAATAAAAGATGACACTGCGGACACCTACGGAGCTTTATACAGGGGGAGGGATGCGCAGAACTGATGTGCATTGGGTCGTGAGGTTGGCAGGCTCCTAGAACTTTAATCGCTAGATCAAACAGCAAAGCAGAAGGAGAACAGTAATGATGCTTGACGATTAAATTATAAAATCTGGCAGACTGAGGCGCATACATTTTATTCATATACGAATTCCCTTCGGTTCTCAGGCCGTACGGTACTGGGCGGCTCATGGCGTGTCTTTCAGTACCTCCCTAAAGCACCGAACAGAACGAACTAAACGCACCACTGTTGGCGACAGTTCAGATCATTCCCTACTATAGTCGTGTTGATATGGCTTGTTCACGTCAAGCATCGTCAGCGATGATTCTGTTTCCGGTACCTAGCGCATGCTCAAAAGCTCCACTACTATCAAACACCCGCAACTACCTCCACGAGATGGTAGGCAATTTTGCATTGCTCGCACCTGGTTACTTCCATCAGTGTAGCCTGGTCCAATCAATTAGCCACGTCTGGTCACGTTAAAGGGATATACCTCCCTGAGCCATTTTTCTCTTTCCTTCATATCAAGTACGGCCTACAGGTCTGTTTCTTTACCCTTAGTCTTTCCCTAGCTAAAAATCCTTTTTTAAATGTGGCGTCTAGGAGATTTTCTGTTGAATATAATGGAACTTTATTTACGAACGATCCGTAACTATATGATGCTTTGCGCGCTTACAATAACTATGACGTTTCATCTCTGTGTGTGGATGTAGTAATTTGCTAATAATTACCATGAAATCAAAAATCTAAAAGTGTAATGCGGTAAAAATTAAAATTAATTATTCCAATAGGTCGCCGAAGCAAAATTATAAGACACTAGCCTAGAAAATAATAAATTGTGATGTTAAAATACGAGAATCGTTCCGGTTTGTGACAGCACGAATAAAGGCACATAAATCCCTCCGTTCTGGCCGCTTTACTCTGCGTCACCTACGCTAAAATATAGTTCAAACGACCGCAGGGCGCATTGCTCTACGACACTAGTTAAACTCATTTCGAGGCCGCGGCAAAGTGACACATTGTACGACCAAGTCGCAAACATGAGCGAAGGATATCCTTCCTCCAGGGCCGCGGCTTGCCAGCGATGTGGCGGGAGTTAAATACCGCTCGGACCGAGCCGTTTAAAACAAGCCTAATAACATTCACGCGCCACTACTGACATATGCATCGCACCCTTAGACCAGCAAATGAAAGGTAAATCAGTTTATATAAAACTATTTCCGGTAATGTATCGAGTGAAACTGTTAAAATATACCGGAGGGAGTTATGTGCCTTTAATGCGTTCCTGCTGATTCGTCTATTGGGCACAATGCCAAATGAGACAGCAGCTACGTTCGGACAGTAGCTACTATCTCAGATAACCTTTGTGTTCGTATATAAGCGCAGAAGGCGACCAGTGCGAACTCAGTTATAAGGCAGGCGGAATGTTATAAGGCAGGACGGGTGTCCCTTTAAAGGTATGACGTACCGAGTGCTCTGTTGAGCTTGTTGATTTTGCTGCGCAGTGATGACAGTTTCGGAAGGTACTAAACGGCTAACGCGACGATACTGCGCACGCACGACGTCAAGTTTGGAGCCAAACTGTCTCTAACTGTGGTGCTTTCTGTTCGCTCTGTTCGGTGGTTTAGGAAGGTACTGAATCTCTCACTAATACCGGAAAAGCACAAAGCTGAAAAAACCGGACAAGCCTGCCCGGGAGTGGAGCGTGGAACGCAGCTATCTCAGTTGGCTTTGGTGACCAGCTTAGTAGTGCATTTGCAACCTACAGGATGGCGCCAGCGTCTTATTTGTGCGCAAGGTTAATTAGGTAACGAGGCCATACGCAAATGTCGTCAAGCAAATTTTGCCATCGACGGCTGCGTTGGTCGTCACACATGGGAGCTGGAGGGATGGGGTGTGCCGTCTTGCATCTGGCTGTGGAGGAAGGCGTGTAGTTCCGGGCGGCGGCCATTTTACATGGTTATACTTGGATATAAGCAGAAAGATAACGAAGGAAAGTTTTTCTGTATTTTGTTCTTGGAAGCATCATATCAAAAAAATGTTTCGTTGTAGTTTAACCGAGAACAAGGCTTAGCTGGACCTACGTTTTTTTTTTTTTCTTATTTTAAGCAAAGATAGGTGTAAACAAGAGCCTTCATTGCTTTCATGTACTGAAAATGTAATTTCGATTGCTCCCCCCCCCCCACCCCCAATTGACGTTAAAACAAGGCAGAACGACAAAAAAAAAAAAACATTAAAATTACAGTTGGGAAAGCGAGAAGATAATCAAGTGATAAAAGTTTTCGTTTCGTGTAGCTTCCCACAGACAGGCGAACCCTTTCGGCTTCCGCAGCATTTATTGTTGCTGTTGTTGTTGTTCTTGTTCTTGTTGTTGGGACTCTTTTTCCTCACCTGGAGATCAAATCAATGAACCGATTTTCTACTTGTTTAGCTTAAGCTGAGGGCCTTTTGTTTAATGTGACTGCAATAATCTTGTTGCTGTTCTTCTTGTTGTTGGGGAAATTTTGCGCTCACCTTTGATTGAATCAGTGAACCGATTTTCAACGTCTGTAGCTTAAAACGTAGTTATGAACAAGGCCTAGGGTCTTTTGACCGTTATTTTAATATCAAAACAATATTCTTGTTGTTCCTCTTCTTGTTTGGAAAATTTTGGTCTCACCTAGAAATCAAATCCGGGGATTACACACGACATCATTCTGAAAAAATTTGGAGAACGGGACCCCATTTCGTCTTTCTCGGGAGGCCCATCCCTCCCAATCCGACCCTGTGAGTGAGATAGATGTGTAATGTATTTTGAGGTTGGTGGTGGGAAGAGGGGGGGGGGGTGCTTTCCTCCCCCCCCCAAAAGAAATAGAAGACAGAATAGATTTTTTAAGGGCGGAAGGGGGGGGGGAGGCTGAGTAGTGTGTAGAAGACAAGCACTGCACCAAATTACTGGCAGCATTCATCTAATAATAATTGACGGGGGGGGGGGGGTGGGGGGTGTTTGTTTATATTTTTACTGGAAATTACTTATTTACGATCATTTGTGTAAGGTTTTCTTCCAAGTGTAAAAAAAGGACAAATAACAAATCTGCTTTTTTTAGTCGGGGGCGGGGAGGAGGTGATAGAGAGAGTAAAGTATCTGGGATAAATTTTTATAAAGGAGTGAAATGTCAAGTTTTTGCTGTAGCCAGTTAGCCCAAAATAATAAAAGAAAAACTGTGAATAAACAAAAAACGTCGTTTTGTTTTTCCCTCAGTAGTCACCATTGCTGAAATATATGAAATTTTTTTTATCGTTTCTTCATACATTTTTCTGAATGAGGATGGATGCATTTCGCTTCGGGGAGAGATGAATACGAGATAGAAGGCAAAAGTGATTTTTTTTCGTGAAAAACGAAAGAATAAAATTCATGAAATTAGATCGAATTTATTTTAATTTCTGATGCGTTTTGCTCTTTGTCTCTTCGATTTGATAGTTAATTTACAAATTTACCGACCCAGTGGTCCCCTTTGTCCAAAACTGTTACACTGTGAACTCCTCTTGTGTGACGTCATATTGTGTACGGTCCCATAGCACCTTCGGCCAACTGGTCGCGCCCTCCCGATACAATCTGTGAATTGAATTTATTTCCCCTACCGTATCGATATAGAGCAGCGTCATGTGACGTCATATTGCTACAAGAGAGATACCTGCAAGGGGCACTAGATTGAAATGGTGGGTTAAACCACGGCACTTCTAGTCAAGCCAGTGCTTTGAGAGTGGATTTCGTAGGCTTAAAAAACCGTTGTTTTCTCCAATCCCTTATGCTGCTTAGGTTGTAATTGGAAAATAAGGATTCCACTTGCTTAAAAATGTCAGCAACTGCCAACAAATCGACAAAAATCGCACGTTTTAGGCTTAAGAAGTCCAGTCTAACAGCATTGGCTTCAGTAGGACGTTCTTCTTTTCCCCCACCAATGCACCTTGCAGCTAACCCAGTTACTGGCTCCACCATAGAGTTATATACAATAATACTACGTCGTGTCACTGCCCTATAGAGCAGTTACATTTGCCGCCATATTGGCACCAGTATGGGTTTTGGAGGGCATAACTGCAAGATGCACTACATAAAAATGGTGGGATAAACAACGGAAGAGCGGATTTCTTAGGCTTAAAATAACGTTGTTTTCTCCAACAACAAAAATGGCGCGTTTTAGTTCTAAGAAACTCACTCTTAACAGCATCGGCTTCAGTATGACGCCCTTCTGTTTCTCTCTGAGTTGCCCCTTGCAGCTAACCCATTAAGGCTCCAGCATAGAGTTATATACAGTAATACTACGTCGTGTCACTGCTCTATAGGGGTTGTACAGACCAGAACTCTTACTGATCTAGCCTATGCCACTCGTGCCTTTCCGGTAATAGAATCGACCTACTATGGTTTGACTGCAAGTGAAATATATGAAAAAAAGTACATATATATAATAATGTTTACATTATTTTGTATATTTATACAGAGTGATCAGTTAAGTTGTGGCCCAGCTTGATAGCTAAAGTATTATTGAACGATAGTTTATGAGACCGGGGTGATGTGATGGGGCCAAGAGAGGCCATCGATCGGACAAGAAATGGATGACCTTGCCAAATGTTAACAAGGTCATTCAGCTGCTAACTTCTTAAATATGCATCACACACCATGAGTATAGATTAGGAATATGTAGGGAACAAAGAGACATTACCAATTCAAAAAACAGAACGAAAATCGGACCAGATTTGCTGGACCTATGACGTACGTAAGATGACTACTTTCGAACACTGAGTGGCATTCCATCCAAACGAAAAGGAGCGTTTGGATGGAATTCCACTCAGTGTTCGAAAGTAGTCGATCAGGGAAGCATCGCCAACTTCCGTACGTCATAGGTCCAGCAAATCTGGTCCGATTTTTGTTCTATTTTTTTGCATTGGTAATGTCTCTTTGTTCCCTACATATTCCTAATTTAGACTCATGGTGTGTGATGCATATTTAAGAAGTTAGCAGTTGAATGACCTTGATAACATGTGGCAAGGTCATCCGTTTCTTGTCCAATCAATGGCCCCTCGTGGCCTCATCACATCACCCGGGTCTCATAACATATAGTTGAGTAGTACTTTAGCTATCAAGCGGGGTCACAACTTAACTGATCACCCTGTATTTACGTAGATAGGAAAAAAAACCATTTGCATTCTTGCTGCCGTTGTTGTACTGCGTAATCACTTCTTCATGTTCACTGTTGCAAGAAAAATCTGTTGCTTACAAAAAAAAAATCCTATAAAATGCTTTCGGAATGTAAAGGGCCCTATGGTGTATCGTGCGCTTGCCATTTGTGGCATGCCAAAGATCCTGGATATTCTCTTTCGATTTCTCCAACAAAATTGACCCTCTCAGAGTCGTGGGGTAGATAACCCAGTTTGGGTTCATACTCCTTAAAAGCAAAACAACAACAAACGATGTTTTTGTTGGGATTGTTCCCTCACGCTGTTCTCTTTAACTTTAAGAATTCACGAGCAGTTGCAGTTTTTTTTGGTATATTTCCGGTAGAAATCAGGTAGATTACTTTAGTATAGTGTTTCTTAGTGTTTACCAGTGTTTGTTAGTTTGTAGTTTGAGTTTTGGGTGCTGGTGTCCCAGCAGGGTTTTGCTCCTCAATCAATTCAATTCAATTCAAAATGCTGAATAAATTTACCATTGAAATAGATTATTGATTGGTAATGCTGAATTTATGATTCCTACTAAACCCCATACCAGCAAAAGGAACGTCCCATGGTTAAATATAGTTACCGGCAAAATTTCAGCCTGACACGCTGTATGCAAGATTTTATTTTCATGGAATTAGCTAGCTCGCCCATATAGGCAAATATCAACGTTATTCACATCTTTTTTCTACAAGAAATCTTGAGGCTGTGTCACTAGGTTGTCAGACGACCAAAGTTTCCAGATCAAGGAAGTTTCAGCCTTTCTATCGCACCGTTATTTTTCCTCAGATGCCTAAAAAGAACCAAACTGCCTTAGCTGAAAAATACACCAGTGTCTAGTGGTTGCCAAACTCATATATATTTTATCAGGATACGATGGATGTTGATGTTAGTTTGAATCTTGGTGGATGTGCCCTAATCTCGTAACGGTTTGGAACAGTTTTACTGCTTTGAGTTCCTGATCCTAGGGTTCTTTTTTTTTACATGCCAGACTCGGCAAGAGCACGAGCACATTTACTAGATCCTTTATGCCGATTGGCCCTTTTTGGTCCATCATGCAACTTTCTGAAACTACTGGACCACTCCACCACGTATTAATTACCAGGCACAACTAAGACACGTCTGTCTACCTGATCCATCAATAATGTATTACAATTTAAACGCACATCGGGATAAACCTCAAAAGGGATCACTGTCTTCTTACTCACTACTTTTTGTTCACTTCTTTTTGTTCATGCACAACTAAAAAGAACCAGTTGCACATCCTAAAAGGCCTATACAATCGCTGTCGAACCTAACATGAAACTTACAACATAGCGCTATGTACAGCGTATACTGTAAAACTGACCAACATGCTTTTCAGGGGCTGCAGCCGAGTAAACACTCAGATTTATCTAAAGAACCGCGTTGCAGCATATGTTTCGGGTACGGGCATTCAAGGAGTACGTGCACAAATGCACAAGCCCCCATTGTAGACACCAGTACGCGTCCACCGCTAAACCGCATTAACACTGATCATCCAATTTCGATGAACAAAACAAACGAGACCCTTCAGTCACTACGCTGAACAATACGATCTCCAAGAATGAGAATTTCCTAACAATCCATCTTCACCAGTAAACCTGGATAAAGTGACATTTTTATGACAAGAACATCACACCTACACTCTACCTATAAATGACTGAAAACCATCGAACACCGACTTTTGGACTAAATTCACTCGTCATATGCAGCAATAACAGAAATTACTATTACGAGACCATAAGGTTGACCAAAATGATAGATGCTCCAAACAAAAGAAATATTGACTCATGACTTATCATTTAGCGTTACTACAATAAGCAGATCGATAGGAAGAAATGCTGGTTTTAAAAGTATCCTAGGTAAAAGTAACCTTAGTTTCCACTGCACCAGCGCTTATGGCATGTTGATTGGCAACTTAAAAGGTACTGGTTACTACCGACCAGGTAAAGCTTTAGAAAAGCCCGTTATTTTGAGAAACGTAGTCGAAATGACTAGAGCATCAGTATTTGTTATCAGGCTCACGTGTCCTACGTAACGGCCTTTCAGACCTGCGAACACAGGGAGCGCATATAGGGCAAAAGTTTAAAACCACTTAATAATTTTTTGGCTTAAGAATGTTTGATATAGATGTAGAAATTGATAAAAGTTATGACCTATATGGTAAAAGTGTAGAAGAGAAATAGCCATAGCCTTCAGACGAGGTAATACCAGCATTGTTTATGGTTACCCTGAGTACTATTTAGAGGGGGTTATAGGGGGGGGGATTGAGGTTTAATGGCGCGTCGATAACTTGGTCATTAGCGCCAACCTCAGTCACAGTGCAGTGGTCCGGGTTGCCACTGCACCACACATTACAGAGATGTTATTCATACCCCTAATCTAAATCTTGTCATACATCTGTACCTCCTGCAAAAATTGAAAAACACCGGACAGGGGTTATAGGTCGAGAATTCACAGTGCCTAAGGTACTACACCACAGTGAACCCAAACCTAACCTAAATAATGTAGACAGCTGACAGCTGTTCATAACGTTTACACCTTCCCTAGAATCGAGGTGTAACGTTATACCACTTGTCGCTAATGAAACGGCTTCAAATGAAGTTACAACCTAGAAACGAAAATGATGCGATAGTTGACACTGTTTTCCAACTGACAGTACCTAAGTGACCTTACGAATCGTAAATCGGAAAGGCTTTAACTCATGACCAACAAACTTTTAATACAGTTGCAAAAGGACAATTGAGTTGTATAAATTTGTCCCTTATTTCACTTAATCAACCACATCTGCCAAGCTTGATGTTAATTTATTTCATAGCATATGGGACACGTATCTGTTGATAAGTTTTAACGAATGTTAGACAGGGGCACACTAATTGGCCATAGGTTAGTGGGTACGCCCTAAGTAGGTTGTGATGTAGGTTTAAGAAGCAAATTAAGATGTAATCCACGCCATGTAGTCACTGATAGACAACCTATCTCTCGTAAGTTCAGTTGTCAGTTGATGACCGTGTAATCAGTAATGTTGAGAGTAATATGGGAGGGAAAGTACCACTGGTAATTGTAGATGTGGGAACTAGACCTTTTTTCACACATCTTGGCTACAAAAAGCCAAGCAGTCTAAGCTTTAATAGCTAAGGTCATGTGACAACGAACTGAGACTGGTCAAACTCTTTGCCTGTCGAAAACTGACGGTGCTCAAATATATCAAAGTGGACACTTGCTACAATTCCTATTAGACAATGGAACACTCAATTGTTGTACAATTCCACGAATACCAGAATGGAATGCAATATCGTAACGTGGGTAACTTTCAGTTAAAAATATTGGGAGAACCCTATTGTTGGATGCAAATTTACCAGAATGTTTTTGGGATAGAGCTTGCATGAAAGAAACTTTGCTTCATAACAGTTTAAATACGAGTGAATGGGCAGAAGATTTACCGCCCATGCAAACATGGACAGGAAAGGTGCCAATAGCCTGAATTAAAATGTTGTGGGCGCCCATGCTATGCAAATATTCATCTGTTATTATAATGTCGCACCCCATATTTACTTGGGATATGATGACGTACGTAAAGCCTTTAAATCATATGACCACGTTACAGGGAACCTGGATTTTAACTAGATGTTAACTTTTTTGAGGAAGTAATTGATATGAATTATTTTCAACCCGTAGCATTGACCTTAGAAACAGAACCTTCAGACAATCCACAAGTAGCATTTCCACATGATCAAGTTCTTGAACAATCCAATCAAGTGACTTATCTAAAGACAACAACGAATCACTATTAATTAGCTTACTTCTTTAATAGCTTAAGACGCGAGTATGAGGTTCCATTTTGCCAATAGTGATGACGACAGTACTAATAGCACAAACAACACTGTTGCATCTAACTCAAGCCTCCAAGAACATCCAATAGAGAACGACTTAATTACCACAAACTCAACTTGTTCGTAATTGGAGGTCTCTACTAGACTGATACAGCAATCATCCATACTGAACAAATTTTTCGAAGACATTGATCCACCAGAGTTACCAATCAGAGTAAAGATTGGATGCCGTACGACACAACCAGTGACCATATGACAAAGAACAAGAAACACTGGAAAATTACTACAAATTACTGAAATTACTACACTATTTTAGTGAAAATGGTGTTACGTGACCAATATTGCATTAATTTCAACAATTTAAGGTTTGAATTCAGGCCTTTTTTTCCTGTATGTATTCTTAAGGTCCTAGGACGATTCACAGTATCTTCCTAGGACCTTAAGAATACGTACAGAAAAAAAAGCCCTGAATTAAAATCTTAAATTGTTGAAATTAACGCAATACTGGTCACGTAACACCATTTTCACACAAATATTTTTATTCTTTCTGTGGTCCCGAAAGAATTCATAATATAGACTTACGAATTAGATTAATTCATCATAATTAGATTAAGTGCTGAGATTAACATATTAGTTAATATGTACATTTGCCTCACCTCTAACTGAAGGAGTAGGGATTTGTGGGGAAATTAGCCTTTACACGGACATTATTTTGCTCCTTCAATACGAAGTTGTGTATTCATTTACTTTGCTTTTTACAAACTTAAATAATTAATTCAGTATAATACGGCCTTACTGCTTTTGCCACTCTTATTCTTTTGTAACAATACTTACCAGCCTCACTGATAACAATAACCCACGCCGTCTATTGTTGACTGATTGTGTCAGTTTTCTGGATTAATTTCCGTGGCGACGCGTGGCTTTGGGCCGAGGTCCCTAGACAATAAAACTCAAATTCAAACTCAGTTTATCTAATTATTACAAACTCTGACGAGTATTCTTGTACCCTTTCCCATTGCTTATCCAATTGTATACCAAACGAACTCGTTTTTTTTTGCTTATTAGTTTTTTGGTTATCTTTATTATTTTTCACTTAAACATCAGCCTTTGACATTAGCTGACAGAAATGGCTAAGCTGCCACATTGTTTCTACTGAACAAGCATGCGTTTTCAACTGTCACCTATTAATAGATTACTCCAGATTTACTCCAAGCAACGGTAAATACCAATGCTACGTTTTTGGCTAGTGAATAATGGACAAATAATTATCATAGTATATTTTGTACCAAATGGGACTCTTCCAATTCCCAGCTAAGGCGAATGTTGATTTGAAAGTATAATGCAGGCTTAACGAATTCACCAGCGAATCCTCTGCTTTATAATCAAGCGAGCTGTATGAAATGACTTTTCCTCTTACCCCCAATAAATTCAATTCGTCTTGGACCGAAAGATGGTTGAAGGTAGTAAAGTTCCTTCCTCATGAATGGCTGCGCCTCCCGATCAATTTATGGACCTCTACTCTTTGAAGAACCGGCTCTAGTTGCTAAACTTGGTATAGGCCTAAAACGATTCTCTTCAAGAGGCCTGTGACAAAAGGCTCAACACCACACTCTTACTACTGGGCAATACAGCTTCTACAGTTTAATGGAGAAATAAAAACTAAAACGGAAGTTGAGCAGCAGTGGAAGAAAATAAGAGTGAATTTGTTACCGCTATGAGTACATTCCGATGTTACGCCAATCTTCAAATGATTTTTAATAAAGGCTGAATTCTCTTTTAACGAGAGCATTAAGACTAGTTATTATAATCAGGAAACGTAATCTTCACAAGTTTAGCCTTGTTACTATTTCTGTGCTGTAAATCAATTTTAAATGATAATGTAACAAATTTAAATGATAATGTATTGATTTACCACACAGAAATAGAAACGAGGCTAAACTTGTGAAGATTACGATTCTTGATTACACTAACTAGTCTTAATGCTCTCGTTAAAAGAGAATTCAGTCTTTATTAAAAATCATTTGAAGTTTGGCATAACATCGGAATGTAGTCGTGGCGGTAACAAAAATTCACACTACTTTCTTCCATTGCTGTGCAACATCTGTTTTAATTTTTAATTCTCCATGAAAACTGTAGAAGCTGTATGGCTCAGTAGGAAGAGTGTGGTGTTGAGCCTTCTGTCACAGGCCTCTCGAAGAGAATCGTTGTAGGCCTATACCAAATTTAGCAACTCGAACTGGTTCTTCAAAGGAGAAAGGTCTATAAGTGGATCGGGCAGCGCAGCCCTTCATGAGGAAGGAAGTCTTTGGTATGGGGGAGGGGACCTCAATAATTCGTTATAAGTGAAATGCACCTTAATGCTCTCAGGGTAATGCACCTACGCTGATGCAGCGTAAATCTGCCACTGCAACTAAGCTTTTGCCTATGAGAGTGTGTTGCAAAGTCATTGTACAGTATGTCTCAGAAGTCCTGAATCAGGTAGGCCTGTATCGTAGGCCTATATCGTGTCAAACCCAGGACTCGAATCCAGGACTTTTCTCTAGGTATAGTATAGGCCTATGGTATAGGCCTATATACTATACCCAGAGAAAAGTCCTGGGTTCGAGTCCTGGGTTTGACACGATATAGGCCTACGATACAGGCCTACCTGATTCAGGACTTCTGAGACATACTGTTTGAGTCCTGAGTTTGGATTTGGGTTTGAGTTTGTCCTATTGTGGAAGACGTTTGATACACCCATATTAGGTGCATATTTTGCTCATAGTTTGCTTATTTGTACACCTTAGGCCTATTTATGGTATAGGCGTACATCGTATAGGCCTACACTGTATACGCCTATACCATATAGGCCTACCTGGTTCAGGACTTCTGAGACATACTGTATAACTGTGACCTCACGCAGCAGAAAGATTGTCACTACCCATTTTATAATTAACAACTAGAAGTCCTAACATTGTTAGCTAACTATGTAGGTGAAAAGTCAGTTTCGGTAGTGAATTGGTTTTATTAACTTGTATTTAGACACAGCAACAGATCACTTCTAGTATACAAATATTCTACAAGTCACAATACATAATTAAGTAGCAAACGATTGGTCATAAAATATACAGTGGTGTAGCATTATTCCATGCATTGCAGCTCCATCATTGCACATAACATAGCTGATGTCCAGTAAGTTTACTCCAACTTCATCTCCTTGAACTGTTTACAGTTGCAACTGTCTTTGCGGTTTACAGCATTCTTACAATTATTGCGTGCACCGGTGGTTTCAGTTTTGGAAAACCTATGCTAAATTATAACCTGCAAACATCACAATATTGTTACAATGTTATGTTACAATGAATGCGGAGAAAAATGGAATAAATAAATCCCAAACATTTTCATGTGCAGGGTAACATTTGTCTTAAGATGTGGCAGATGCACTAGACGTGGTTGTACGTCATAGGCTAATTAATGGATTAAACACATGCAGGGACCATCTCCTTCAGAATTGTGTTATTATCGCACCACCTTATGCCAAACGTTTTATTATGCTTTGGATATGGCCTACAAGACTTCCTTCGCCTTATTCACAAAACAAGGTATACACCAGATACATCAAACAACTACGCACTTTATAGTCCGTTTCTTGAAATATGTATGTGTCCTTTGTGAACGGGTATGTAAAGATATTAGATTTAAATGCATTATTTGTATCAAAACGCGGACAGGGGTGCCACTTGTTATACAAAAAAGGTGCTTATCTGATATCTATTATCTAAGTACTTCAGCGTAAAAGAAGTGTATCAGTGAGTAAGGCTTTGGCCCGTGTTTATCGGTTAATACGCAGTTTGATGTGTTTCATCTAAGCTTATGCAGAAACATTATTGAAATGAATGCAGAGCAACGTAAATTGATATGACGTCACCATTCTTACATTGCCAGCTAACAAAATTATTATTTTCGAAAGCTCCTTATTAAGTCCAGTTTTCTGATGATGTTTTTCTTATCCACTCAAGAACAAGCTCTTTCAAGCAGTGAAAGCAGCTGGAAGAAATAAGTTCAAGTCATTGAACAGACTTTACGAAAGTCCTATTTACACCGACATGACTGCACTAAGAAATCTTCTACTGTGCTCTCATATGAGTTGCCTTCATCATCCACATAGGACAAACTTATTGGTGATGTCTCATCTGGCACACAATCCTGCAATGAAGCAAACAAACTATATCATTCAGGCATTAACCAGTTTTTTTTAATTGCTCTAATAAATGGTGACTGTAAATAGAAATGTAAAAATAAAAACTATGTCTTAAGCTACCTAATCCTGCACAGGAAACCTAAGCTGTCCAGATATAATTTAAACAGTAAATGGCTGACGTCCAATAAATTATTGTGTTAAAATCGCAATATTCAAAAGTATGTGAGGGTTAAACGATATGGATGGATTGCTGTGTTCCCTAAAAATCTTTGTAGCTCACTGTTCGAAGATGGAATCGCTATCTTTATCAGAACACTAAAAATGCACAAGTATAACATTAAAATGTAAACATTTAAAACTACAACCAATATCTAAATAAGAGGTAGCCAGCCCACCAACCACATACATCAACATTCAACCGATTTTAACAATGTGCAAGGGTTGTAGCTGTTCATGTGGGGAAAACATCAAAATACAAGAGGCACCTGGTCGATTTTGGTTTCTATTGCATAACTGAAAATATCCATTACCTGCATTTTATAGCATTCTGTCTTGTAATGCAATCTCCCCCTAGAGAAGAAGAATAGACTTTGCCTGCCAGCTCGGTAGCCTTCATGTGCGCATGTCTGGTGCACTCTTCCTATAAAAGCGTTGGCTTGGGATCGTTCCACATCTTCAGTTTCTCTCAATTGTTACGAGGTTCACTCAAGAAGGGAAGCAGGACGGGTACATGTAATGTATTTTTTTCGGTTAGGCAATAGAAACCAAAATCGACCAGGTGCCCCTGGTATTTTGATGTTTCTTAATACCGACGAAAATATACATTACCTGGAATTTATAGCATTGCGGTAGACCTCATCACCGATGGCAGTGGGACCATCGTAACAAGTGCCCTGGCTACGAGCTGGCTGGCTCCCCAGAGTCAACAGCCTTCAAGAACTTGTAGCAAAGGGAAAGCAATGAAGCAGCAAAACTCCTACATAGGTGTTCAGCTCCCAAAGGCACCAATCCCAAGCTATAAAACTGGTAAGGTGGGTAAAAATTGCAACATTTGCTGTTGTCGAAAGACACAACGCACATTACGGGTAAAATATTAAGAAACCAAAACTTTTCACGGGTGGCTTACAGGTTCAGAGAGGCAAAGGACGAAACAGCCACAACCATAAACAGGCAACCTGAACTACCTTCGGTCTTCATGCAACTGAATGCTTGAGTCCGAAGATCAGCAGGATGAGCAACTTGACTTGACATCTGGAAGAGACGAACGCGTTTCTTGAAAGTAGAATGGCAAAGGTGTAGGATACAGGACAGTTGAGACAAGGTGTTGATAGGGCGATTCCATTGTGGATGACACATCAAGATGGTCCTGGAAATCACAATGTGACCCAGTAAACAGAAAAACGCGTATTGAGTAGAAGCATCCCAAATCCACATAACAAAGGGTAGAGGATGATGAACGGTCGGGAGAATGAACGGGGAGGCGAACATCCCCTGATCGTGCCCAGTTAGACTAATGAGAACCCTGTGTTCCTTGTGTAAAATGGGAGCATGGAACCAACTGAAAATGGCAGGGTAATGAAGCGGCGAAAATTGAAGGGGAAGAGGTCTCCTTGGACCAGAGGCGAAGGAAAGGATGCCTGATGAATGATGGTACTGAGGTTCGGCATGTGGCACGGAGAAGACAGCAAAGGTCGCAGCCATGCAAAACCAACAGCATTGATGTGAACGAAGAAACTGCAGTATAGCATCAGACAATGCATCAGAGCCCATGTCAGGAGTGCAGTGGTCGAATGGCGCCAGCTCTGTCCCGCCTCAAGCAGCGACGGACTGCTGGGGAGAACAAGGGTCAGATGCAGAGTTATCACTGCTAAGTGAAGAAAGTGATCTGAGATGATGGCGTAAAGACTCACACAAGGCAGGTGCTTCTACTCATGAATAAATGTGTGAAAGAAAACGTAGAGCTGGCCTCTCAGTGGAGTGGACGAATCGTAGAATGCGAAGGAACAAAGGGTTTTATCGGAAATAATGCATAAGTCTTGGAAGATTGACATGAACTGCGCGGCGTTATTGAATCGCTAACAGAACATGCAACGAGGGCATGTAGCAAAGGGGTGGCGTACTTAGAAGCCGAAGCGATTGATGGGAGCAGGAAAGTCCTCAACTGTCGCTTCTGCACCAGGTGGTGAAGGCCCTGACGAAGGGGAAGGTATTGAATGTTGCAATACATGGGGAAATGTAGCCAGTGTAGAGAATGGGGTTGCTGGCTTCACAGCATGACGAGGGTCATAGGCTTAGTTAGTCACGAACATGCTGAGCAGTAGGAGGCGAACGACCATACGAAACCTGTGAGTGTTGTGGATAAAAAAAACAGTGCTGAAGATGCCAAGACTTGCTTGCTGATGATGGCGAAAGGAAACAAAGCAGCAGTCCTGATATCTAATGAAGGACGAAGGTCCAGTCTAGGCACAACGGTGCCTGCTGAAAGATCCAGCGAAGGTTGCGGTCCCCCCCATTCCTTGTGAGTTGGCATTCTCCTCATGAGTACCGTATGGGTGGCAAGCAAGGGGACATGGAGAGAGTGAACGAAGTGATACGAAACAGTGAAGGGTGAGACTTGCCTGGCCGCAGGAGAGGTTGGAACGAAGGGAATAGTGCTGAAAGTACATAGTAGAAGTGTCAAGGGGTGGAAGCATCGGAAACTTCCCCTGACGTAGGGGTAAATGCACGAAGGAGACGAAGTGCAGAGACAGTGGCCCATAAGGTGGTCATGGTCAGTGAAATGAACGATCAGTGGTGGATGCTACCGCTGGTGGTATTGCAGGCTCAGGATGCCTGCTGTTCGTTCATGTGATGTCGTTCTGTTGTAGTGTTCGTTACTTCTTTTATTTTCATGTGAAGGATGACTGTCTAGAAGGTCTGAAAACGAGAGGCAGCAAAGGTCGAAGGTAGCAAGATGGAAGGGCGACCATCTAGACGAGTGTGCAACGGCAGAAGCGCAGAGCATTAGACTGGAAAACGAAGGCGTCAATGACAAAGGATGCAAGAGCATCTAATGATGCCATGAACGTAACCATGTCTAGAGGTGTGAAGCAGCAGAAACCATGGCCTGATAGGAAGAAAGGGGCAGCAGAAACCATGGTGATTGCCTGTGGACAAAGCCAAGCCGTAGACTCACACCGCCAAAGCGCATAGTTGGGGCCCAGCCTGGATGAAGTTCCAACTTCTCTCTGTGACGAAGATTTGGACAACGAACAGGTGTCCTAGGCTGTGTTTTGGATGAGAAAAGAGTACAAATGTGTTCAAAGATGGGAAGGTGCAGAAACATGGCCTGGCCGAAGGACAGGCCACATGGTGAAGGGGCCGCCAGCAGTTGCAGCAGGAATCACCAGGAGGATGCACCGTCAAAACGGAATGAAGATGTAAGAAATCCAACAGGGAGCGAGCGAAAGCAGGGAACAAAGGTCTTAGTAGGTAAGCAAAGGATGAAGGGCAGCTGAAGAGCTAGTGAGGACCAGCTGCTAAAAGCATTAACAGTGATCTGGGGGCGAACTTGGTAGCCGGTTCGAATCCGGGTCATGCCACTCCGACAAAACGTAAGTGCATAAAGGTGGCTTACTGAACTACGTTATTTCTAGTGCATGATTTTTGCTGTTGGCTAATTTCCAATTTTCCTTAAAAGCATTAACGGCGCTGCATATGATATAGAAGGCTGCGAGGAGCCGTCAGGAGAAGGGCCAGCTGGCCCAGCTGGCCCACAGTCTCTTATCGTTGGCCATTCATAATGAAAATGTTGCAGTCGTGTACAAACTTTCCCAGTCGTGTAAGCCCTGAAAGCGAAGGAAGATCCGAGGCGAAAGCCCAGTAAGATCATAGGGCATGAGACGGTTGTTGCAGTATCGTAGATCAGCACCTTCGGTAACCGGTTACTTAAAAACCGGCGAAGGACGAGTCGACCAACGATGACGAATGAGGAGTGCTGCTCGTGAAAATTAGGAAGACATGTTGTGAATGCGGGCAGGAGCAACAGATGAAGGCACAGGTGAACGTGAAGAACTTTTACTCAGCAGAGCCAGCTAAGGCGGCAGTCAAACAGGACACCGAAGCAACGTTCGGTGTGAAGGCCAGGTATGAAGGGACCGAAGGCGTTGTAGGCGACTGGCAGGTGGCAGTAAGAGAGTCAACCACTGACGAATGGTTCAATGAACGGCCTGATGTTCGTGTGAGGTGGTCAACTAGGCGAAGTGGTGCAGGTCGCAAGACATCAAAACTGAAGATGGTATAAAGAGAGCATCAGAATCACCCGAAAGCGAAGGCGAGGGACCACGAATGGCAGGTGTAAAAGCAGGACCGGCAAACGGTCTGGCGACTGAGAGGAAGAATCGGCAGCTGCAATGACTGTCAGAGAGTCCACGATGTCCAAGCAGAGTGGTCAAGATGAAAGGATGGTAAAGGTCGCAAGCAGGCCTCAAATGCAATGAACCCAAATCGTTGACCGAAGGTCTGGATGCAAAGGGTCCTGGAGAGGCGGGGATAGCAACCATGAAGTGTTGAGGCTAGAGAAGAAGAATGTGGAACGGACCCAAGCCAACGCTTTTAAAGAAGAAGTGCGTCGCACATACGTGTATGAACGCTACCGAGTTGACAGTTGAAGCCTATTCTTCTTCACTACGGGGAGATTGCATTACAAGAAGGAATGCTATAAATTGTAGGTAATTTATATTTTTGTTGGCATATAGAAAAATTATATTTAGCATTCACAATTTTAAAAAGTTCTGACCATTCTTTCATAACAGGGTAGTTAGCTATCTAGAGCCCTTAATTCTATAACTAACGTTCCTATTATGGAGGAATGGTCGAAAATAAATTTGAGAATGTTAAATCTCCACACAGAGCAACACTCACCACTGACCAGCTCCTAACACTGTACGGGCTCACAGGGATTCATACTAAAATATTTAGTATGAATCCCTGTGACCCTGCACAATGTTGCTGTGTGTGAGATTGGGCTATCTATATTGATTTTATTTTTTAATGTTTGATTTTTAATGTCACACTTGTATATTTTCAGTATTCTGACAAAGAAACTGATTGTTTTTTCGAAAAATTAAACTGTAATGAGTTGATGTTTTCAGGGAACCCAGCGATCTATCTACCGGGCAATGTATCTTATAATTTTCATTTGAAATATTA
Source organism: Lithobius niger (assembly GCA_023313725.1). NCBI lineage: Eukaryota > Metazoa > Arthropoda > Chilopoda > Lithobiomorpha > Lithobiidae > Lithobius > Lithobius niger. The sequence goes on from JAHWFP010033097.1 coordinate 42,506, forward strand.
CTTAAGACCACTACAACAAACAAAAGAATAATGTAAAATTTCAGTGCACATTGACAGTAGGTTAAACAAATGGCATTCAGAAACAGTCTATACCAAATAATAAAATTTAATCTATTGACCAGTGTGTCCTTAACACATTTAGTGTTTTTTGAGCCAGAACACTAGGAACGGAAAGGCAACTAGGCAAAATCTGAAAAGAAGATCACTCGAAAAGATCTTCTGATAATTACATTTACTCTGAAGAGAACAAATCTGGAGTTAAGAAGGAACGTAAGCATAAGCCCATCGCAGGATATGAGGACAGCTTCTGTTTTCAAGTAAATTTGGAATTAAGTACCGTTGAAAAGATTAACATAACGCTTAACAGAACCACATAAACATACACCCACCATAGGATGCAGTGAATACAGCCAGTGGTGTTGGGAAAACAATATGAACTTGACCATCTTGGAGAAAAGTCCTTGTTTGAAGGCAACATTTGAGCATAATTGAACTTCCCACTTTCTGACCATGTGGTTAGTCACCCAACATTTTTAAATGAGTGCAGGCATAGCAGTCACGTGTTCTTGTTAACAGAGGCAGGCACTTGTGGGGTGAAGCCATCATCCAGGGAGCCGTTGCATGGTTATTTTGGAATAGCGCCACTCACAGGGTGCGCACGGACTTATGGTTGGTCTTGAAATGCTCGGGAGGATAAGATGCAGGTGTGTACCGAGTTTCATAATGCCCACACTGCTGATTTTCGAGCAGACAGTTTGTTTCAATTAAACTAGATCATGGTCACCACATTACGTCTTCTAGATTTTATACTAAAGGAATGGAAGCCTCCAAGTTAATCTGTAATTAAGATCACTCGAACAAAGGTTTTCTGGTGATTTCATCTACTCTGAAGAGCAACAAATTGATCTGGCACGTAAGCGTAAGCCCGTCGAAAATAATTTATGCTTAACATAACCACGTAAAAATAACACCCGTCGTAACATCCTGATACTGCAGTTAATACAGCTGGTGGTGTTGAGAACACAATTTGGACTTGTCCATTTTGGAGAAAGGTCCTTGGTGGAAGGCAACATTTAAGCATAATCGAATTTGTAGCTTTTGGAGCATGCGGCAGACAGTACCCTCAAAGTTATTAAATATGTGCAGGCAGGGTACTCACGTGGTCACGTTAACAGAGTGCCTAATACAGTTTGTTGAAGAAAGTAAGAAAGAATCTGTAACAGTGCAATGTGCAAAAACTTCTGTATACATTTGGAGTGTACCTTACTATACCTTACTATACTTTACTATCACAGAAATTGGAAGCACCTAAACGGTAAAGATGTTTTTGTGACCATTAGGGAGGCATTTTGTTCTCTACCTATATTGCCGGTGAAAGGAAAGGCCTGGGACTGCGATTTTAGTACAAAAGTGCATGGTTTGACTTGTGCAGCTTTAGGGTGCATTCATAATATGGTTTTCGACGCGTACGCGTGACGCTCGGCACATGCAACTATAGTTTTTCCCATGCTCAACATTTAAGCGCAACCATTTACAATTGTAGAGCAGGTGTGCCAACACGCGTGTTTTGCTATTTTCAAGCGTCACGCGAATATCTACTGGACCTAGATCAGTGAGCGCCAAGTGACGCTCGCACGCTTAATTGTTGCATGCTGAGATAAAAAAATGGCGGCGTCAACGGATTCCATCGGCGCCAATCGGCGCCACAAGAAAGATAAACGTGGTGTGCTAAAAGGTTGAATGCTCAAAATAAACAGCCAGATATCTTAATTACAGTCACCCTGACCCGTAAGGCATTGAATCTTGGTGCTGTAGAAGGGGGAAGTTGTGAAACAGTATAGCTGAAACGGAGTATCGGCCAGCATTAGCAAGCTCACGCACCGGCTCACGCATTTGATTTGTAAATGAAAGAGCGTTTGCTTATCGTGACGATACCACGAGCGGGCCAAGCCGATTGTCCACGCGCACTGCTTTGCTCATGAACTGGTGTACGCGTCGAGCGTCGAGCGTCGAGCATCGAGCTTTTATATTGTAAACGCAGCCTTAATCATAACACTCAGTTATCTGAGTTTTGAAGGTCCAGATCCCCAAGAAGGTCCCCAAGAAGCAAAAATGAGGATTAAGCATGAAAGTTTGAAGAGAATAACTCTCGGATGTCAACACGGTGCATGCTCAATCAACTAGAACTCCACGAACACAGTGCTTCAACCCAAGATGATGGTTACTCAAAGCTGGCTGACGAACAAAGTTGCTCATGATCCAATATGGCAAATGAGTACAATTAATGCCATATGGTTCAACTATATAAGTAAGAACTGGACAAAACCTGATGGAGGTTTGCAATTTCTTGATTCTGCAAAGACAACTCTAACTTTGTCAAACTCACAGTTCACATGGTGTTTATGTTAGTCTTCAGAATTAAAACGTCCCTACAAAGGATCTGGACAAAAAAAGCCCACATTTACGTTTTTTTCCAATGCCATGGACTTCACTATATCAAACATATGCCTGCGGTAAAAGTAGTCGCTTGTGGTGTAAAAACAAATACTTTAAGAGATGGATGCAGTGTAACCTTTTCAAAACAATCATCCTTATTTCTGGAACTTCTCGTCATGCACGTAGAACAAACGGTCTGCTTCAAACACAATCCAGAAAACACATACGTTGCAAAGAACGACGCCAATATTCTCGGCAGCTTTATTTTGAAGAAATCTAAATGCTGGATTCTTCACTAACGCCCATGATGAGTGTGCAACACCCCACCTGAACATCGCTCCAACTTTTAATTCCATAATATCCAATGTTTGTAATGATGGAACATACACTAACAAATGAGTGAATTACCAAATTGAATGCATAATTGTTGTATCTAAGTCTTGGTATCTAACTGCTATTGTAGCTGAAAACTATCGATGAAGTGTACCAACTTCAATTGTTACTAGACACAAACAGCGACAGAAGACAACGATACTTTGGTATCATGCCGAACAAGTGCAGTATCAGCAACGACTCTTAGCCAAACGGTAGTATTCTGCTATTAACAAAAAGCAGATATAAGCTACACAGTCCTTAAATGTAGCAAAATGCCCAAAATGTATTTAACAAGTCATCACGAAAGAGTGATCTAGTGCTCAATGTTAGATGGTGGAAGAAATTAAACAGTCAATGCTTCTCTTAGCAACTCCCACTAAAGTATGACCTCAGCTACGATGAAATCAAAAAAGAAAGGAACAGTGTAAATCAATCATCTTGAGCAGATAGCATGTCATATAAGAGTGAAGAAAATTTGCGAGTTTGCAAGGAAAAATAAAAGGCACCCCTGACAGGGCACAGTCTCGCAAGGTTTACACACACCCACAAAGTTTTAATTGTTACCGAATACCATACAATTTCTGGGCTTTTCACCTAAAAAATGCAAAGACAAACATGCACCAAGAATGCCACAATCCCACCACTCCCTTTAACCGTGTTTCAATTGCAGCCACCTGTGCAAGCAGGTCGTCTCCTGAAGTGGTTTTAAAAAGCTCCACCCAGTGAGACTGGCTAGCTCACTGTTAGCAAAAAACAGAATGTTTCCTAAAATTTGGATTGTATTTTGATTTGTTGTAATGTGATATTTTTAAGTGTTCCCTCCTGAAGAAGGTTCTGTAGCTTACACTCATCACCGTAAACCTGTACTATCATGTTTACAAACTCCGTGCAGGCCATATCATTAACCTAGTTCATGCCTTCTGTCACTAATATTTATTAGCAAGAACCCAATGTTAAACCCCGATACAACCCCATCAAGTCCAGAGAGACTACTTGACATTTAGTAATGGAGGCTTTTTAAAGCAGAGATTACTCTTTGCTCAATATTATGGCACTACTGACTGTCATTTTCCCTGTGATATTGCCATCTGTGTAGCGACAAACAGCATTTGCCTTGTGAGGGATAATTCGTTCACCTAGAAAGGATTTCTTTCTAATATGTGGCAACCATAACATTTCGAACTGTTTTAATAATGACAGGATGGGAATACTTTTAAGTGTACTATTAAATACTTCTACTAAACAAATAAAACATTTTTCTGCTTTGGTGACCATATGCTTGGAACGTTTAAATTATAAGAAAATATTTCATATAGGTAAGGTAAGTGCTTCATAAAAAAATAATAAGAAAATAAAAAGTGCTATTGCTCTAAAATAACCGAACACCTCTTGCAGTCTCAAAACTATCATTTTAAAATTTGATTAAGCATTTAACACAACATGTCTAGCATTACAACACTGTGGAGATTGTCTCCATTATTTGTTATAGTATCGACCTCAGTTGCTTCCATCTTTCTCCTGCCACTTCAAGTTCAAGAAAGAGACTACAGTATTTAATACACAACTGGTAAGTGGGAGGGTGGTGTTAACATTATAATCTGAGCACTATGAACATTTAGTTATTACAAAATCCATGATAACCACCTGCACAGGAAACAATACTAAAGAAAATGTTCATGATTTTGGCTAATTAAGTAGTATTAGAAATGACACACTGGTAACTACATGCCACATAGCAATCATGATTTGTCACCTTCAATGATTCAAGAATGACTTATGTCACGTAATAATAGCTACCTGAAATTAACAGAATATTGTATGAATGAGGGTACACTCAAAAGCTGTGTCTTGCAGGTAACGTCTGCTGATCTAACAAGACCTAATAGTAGCCAGAATTATTTCTAAATAATAACACACACTATTAACCTAATTTTCTAATAATATTACCTCGTCATCCTCTAGATCTTGTAAACTGTTATCCAAACTCTCTGCATTGGCAATACTATTGCATGATCCCAAGCAATAACCCATTTGGAAGCCCTTTGGTTCAATGATCCAGTCCTCCCAACCAAGATCTGCATTGATGAAAATATGAAACGAGGTTACATAATTGTAACACACAGTGGTGTTGTGAAATTATAAGCATATCCCTACACGTGTTCCAGACCAAGAATGGAGACACACTGGAGCACAAGCTATTTACTGTACACTGCTGCATTCTCATTATTAGGATTACACTACTGGGGACAATGAGCCAGAATTGGTAAGAAGGCTTGAGACATGTTGACGACATGTTAAGACTTTAATGGCATTCGTATGCACTCTTACAAGCTACAATGTACAAGACAGACTTTCTACATCAACGTGTGCACTTATGCATAATCAGATTGCCTCATCAAATTACAGACTCCTTAAAGCATTTGTGCGTACTATACAAGATGTCTGAAACATTATGGTCATAAATTAAATGGTATGGAGGACTTGAAAACCAGCAACCAGCAATAACAGTGATTGTATAAAGACATAATTTGACTAGTTCAGACAATAATCATCTTTTGCATACAAAGTATATTACTTATTCATAAATTTTCGAGGAAAACATGTTCCTCTTCATCAGAAGTTGACGTGAAATAAAAGAGTCACTACAAGTTGAGCATTGCACGAAATTCGAATTTATCTCCGTATTAGAGCTGCATCACTGATCTCTACGTTTCGTCTGGAGGTGTCTGAACGTTGTGCTGATTCCAGCGCTCGTCGAGTTTGGCCATCAGGTGCACAAAATCAAGTAGAAAGATGGGCCTGTGAGGTTCATAAGCAGCCCTCGGTGGCAAGAGAATCTTTTTATTGTGTGGAATTCAAGTGCACGGACGTGGGCTCCTAGTTTAGTGTTCGAAATGGAGCAGAACTGAAGCCCGGTAAGCAATGTCATGGTTCTCCTTCCGGTGGTGTTGAGCAATACCATTTAGTTTTTCAACCCACCGAGTGGTCCCAATATGTTCTCTGATTAGAACCTCCAGTGTTGTCGTTTGGTTTCACCTTTATAAGTTGCACTGCAATTCTGGCAAGACACTTTGTAGATAACTTTGCTATGCCCAGAAACGTTAGAAGGAGGCTACTTGTGCTGCGAACCTTTAGGATGGAAGTGGGAGTGGGAGAAGGGTGGAGGGGAATACTTATTCCTGGTGGGGTACTGGTGTAAAGTTCTGGATGGCTTGATCTACTTGGCTGGAGCAGGGGGCACAGAGGCTGGAGTGGGCTGGACAATTTGGACTGGAGTTTGAAATGAAGCAGTCTCTTGAGGTTCAGTGGATAACAGACCTCTACACTATTTTGATTGAGCAGAGTCAATAGTTTGTTTGAACAGGGTCACTAACGCTAGGATGGTAGGTGATGAACTCCCTTGCTTGATCTTGACGTAGTCTGTGTTCTCCTGGTACAGCTTCCGTTTCTGATCGTGCAGTCTGACCCTCGTTCTCTGCCAGGCCTTCTTGACCATACAATTGAAATGCCTCACAAGGAAACCTTTTTGGAGAAAACTGGTTTTAGTTTTTGTAGGTGAATTTCAGCAATTGTCTTGGATGAGGAGTGTTCAATGGGCCGGGTCAGTTCATTGACAAGCAAAGATCTAAGAAGAATTATTAGGTGTGCTGAGTCATAAGGGAATACTCGTCTGGTGTGCAAGGGTTTCTGGTTAGGAGAGTAGTCAAGTTTCCCTCGTTTGAGCGAAAACCAGACATCCAGAAATGGAAGTTTCCCGAGAATGTCAGTCTCACCGGTGAATTTGATGGCTGTTCTTCTTGTTACGCTCCACCAGGATGGGAACACTCGCAATTTCCCTTTGATGTCGCAAATACATCTTCGATGTATCTTATCCAGGTGCTCAAGTCTGGGAATTATTCAAGAATCCTTACCAGAAACCTTCGCGCACCGCTCGAGGACTCACTTACGACTCAGTACACCCGAGACCTCTTCTTAGATCTTTGCTTCTCAATGAACTGTCCCGGACCATTGAACACTCCTAGTACAAGGCAATTGCTGTGGTTCACCTGCAGAAAGTTAAACTACTCTTCTCCAAAGAGGTTTCCTTGTGAGACTTTTCAACTCCATGGTCAAGAAGACCTGGCAGAGAACAAGGGTCAGACTGGTACGATCAGAAATGGAAGCTGTATCAGGAGAACACATATTACATCAAGATCAACCGAGGAAGTTCATCACCTGCCTTCCCGGAGTTAGTGACTTTGTTGAAGGTATTCTCAATCAAAATTGTGTAAAGTGTAGACACCATTATCCACCGAATCTCAGAAGATTGATTCGTTCCAACCCTCGATTCCAAATTGCCAAGCCCTCTCCGGCCTCGTGCCCACACTCTCCACCAGCCAAGAGGATTGAGCCACTCAGAACTTTGCACCAGTACCACACCTGAAACAAAGAACTTTGCACCGGTAACCCCACCTGGAACCTCCCTCCACTACCCCCTTTCACCCAGTCTACTCCCATTCCCAAAGACTCACAGAACTTTCTGATGTTTGTGGGTGTAGCAAAGTAATCTACAAATTGTCTTGCCAGGATTCCCGCACAATTTATATAGGTGCAACAAAACGATATCTGGAGGTTCCAATCAGAGAACATACTGGAGCCACTCGGTGGGGACAGAAACTAAATGGTGTTGCTCAACACCACTGAAAGGAGAACCATGACATTGCTTCGGATCGGGCTTCAGTTCTGCTCCACTCGAGCACTGAACAAGGAGCCCACCTCCATGCACTTGAGTCACTCACAATAAAAAGATTCTTTTACTGCCGAACGCCGCTTATGAACCTGCAGAATAAAAGCATGTAAACAGATAATTAAAAGCAAATCAAGCAATGCTACAGGAAAAAGTGGAACGACGTTTCGAAAATAATCATTTTCCATCTTCAGGTTAAAAAAATTAAAACATGGTGAAGGCCACTAAGTCACCCTATAATTAAAAAACACAGTACAGTAATTAAAAAGGCCAAAAAAACACCATTACTCCTCTCAAAAGAGGCTAAAAACGGTGGCGAAAAGGTGTAACCCGAATTGCTGCTTTGGGAAACCAAGTCGCAAGGCAAGGTGTATGTAAATCAGGTCACATGGTTTTATAGGTGTGATCCATCATTAAAGCTGTGGGGGTTGCACAGTACGCCTGGAAAAAGTGTCGAGTTTAAGTGTTTTTATTACTGGAAAATATTCTATTCCGAAACTGCTGCAAATACCTTGCTCGTCGATTATAGGAGGTCTGCCAGACAGAATGTGAAAATGTGAGAATGTTAGGCCCAATCAAACCAGTTTCTGTCCTCTGATGCTTCTTATCGCACAGAGTTGAAGAAGGAAATAAAGTGAGGGAAATGGGGAAAGAAGAGAAAGACATGGAGAGAATAAGAAGAGTCGTGGAGGTGTGCGCCATAGCTTTAGCTTAAGTGTTTGATGCGCACCCAGTCTTGGCCATAGCAACAGAAGGAGAGAGGGATAACTTTGCTAAGTAAATCCGATTGAAAAATTTCCTAAGTTGTATTACATACCACAATCGACATGAGCACGAGACATTACAAGGCCCTTCTCTTTCCAAAAATGCCAGAGGTGGCTGAGGTAGGGCTCGAACCCAGAACCCCTGGTACGAGACAGTCATGCTAACTATCAGGCCACCTTCTTGCCCCAGTGGCAAAAGAAAAAACCCTGCATAATACTCTCAGATGCAGGGGCAGATGCCGCATATCCAGGACCCTGCACCAGACTAGATAACACCAACATCTTTCTTGGGAAGGTGACAGCCTAAGCATGTCGAGAATCGAGGCCGCCAAGGAAACCCCATACACCTCCTCCCTTGATAACCCAAACAATATTGGTCTGCAATGCGGATGGATGCAGAAAAATTCTGCCTCCCCACACTGACAGGAGCCGAATGGTTGTGGCTGGCTGACCTAGGGCCAGCTTACCCAGGCCACCCATCCCCCAGAACAAGGAGCCAAAGCCCGAAAGCGAGGACTTCTGCATCTATGCATTTCTGGGTCACAGAGCGCAGTCAACATGCTAGGAGTTGAGGATAAAAACCCCAATGGCCACACTGGCGAATTAGAATCAAACCTAAAAGAGGGATTCAAAGCACCAAACCTCCTCTAAACATCCCCCAGGGCCCGGTTTGTCTGGATATCCCTTCACCTCTTTTCGACTATAACTTGTAACGGATGTTGATGCCACTCACAACCATATACATCCTAGGCGCACATACAAACCGGTGTTTGGACTGCTAATGTTCGAGATAGACCCAAAACCCTCTGCCATGCAGACCCTGGGCATACTAGCAAACCTTGATCTTGGGTCCCTGTTAGTCGCCTACTACAACACGCTAGGGTACAGTGGGCTTATTCTACCCTCAGCCCATAGGTGTAGTAGTATCAAAGTTTAACATCATGTGCGCATTGATGGTCTGCTAATAGCCGCGCCAATACTGTGTACTATAAAGGCTCAGCAAAGCTAGAAAAAAAACCTGGATGGCTGTAATTGGTGAAGCTCCGCCTACATTAGTTAGGAGCTTTCTGATGGGTCCAAACACGGACGGAAAGGCTTCACCTACCTGCTGATGATTGAAAGAAATTTCAGATGCAAGAACAAGGCAAAATTACTATGTCCTGGGATGAATAATGAACAAGAGACAAACGTAACAACATAATAAAATAAAAACAAAGCAACAAAGAAATCAAGTCCTTAAACAGTATCTAAAATATCGCCCACAACCTATTCAGGCGCGTTTATGCAACGACTCGCATTTGCATTCTCGCAGCTGTAATTTAGAAATCACCTGAAATTTCAACTTGGCGGCGGTTTTAGTTCTCACGCCTCGAAACGAAAACACTCAATAATGTGAGTTCAGATGTGGCTGGGAAAATTGTTTTGTCAAGAGGAATTCTGTATCTTATTGGTACAGATTATAAGACTGCAATCATTCACTCTCGCTGCGAGAATGCAAAGGCGAGTCATTGCGTAAACGTGCCCTTAGACCTGCTTAGGTTACCTCAGGTACTTCTAGCACCGTTTAATTTTTGACCATGACTGTTCAGACGCCTAACTTAATAATGTTCCAGGTGCTACATATTGCTGTGAAATTCAGAAAACCAACTCCAACAAAACTCAGGTACAAGTTCTAGGAACATTCAAACCCTTTTGTGGTATGCACTTTTAGAATTCCACACTTAATATAAAAGAAATCCTCTTCCAATGGAAGACTTCCAATGGAAGACACTGTAATTCAAGCATTGGAATCTGGTGGAAACAACACAAGATACCTCGATTTTCGTGGTTTATTAGTTCATCACAGAGTAAGGTGGGGCAGAGGAAAATAGAGCTAACGAAATTTTTTAACAATCGAGGTGGAGAATTTTGAAAGTAATAATAAATAACACATGGATAACAATTGTTCACTGCACGACTATACATTTAGTTAAGTCATAAATCTAAATTCTGTGACCACTTCATGTCTAGGATGGCTTAAACAATTGATATGACTTCTTCAGACCTTTTATAAAAAATTTAGCCACCTAGACCACCTAGATCCTAGAATCATGGACACAGACACGTATTCGGGTAAATCGATCACGAGGATTCCGAATCTGAACTCAGTTTGACGTTACAACAACACTTTTACCCAAAATTCAAAATGGCTGCCATCCGGTAGCGGAAAAAAAACAAACATTAGTACTTACAAAAAAAAAAAAACGAAAACTTAACTTAGTTTACTTCTTTGCCTTTACAGGTAGTGTACGAGCATACGAGACATCACCCAGAAGCACAGTATTGAGAAGATAGCTTTCAATGCAATGTACACCATTCCGTGTGTCCTTCAGTCTGGCAGGCTTTGCAATGGAGCGACTATGATCGCTTTGTCAATGTGGCCATGTTGTGGCGCGGTCTTCGCAAATTTGGAGACATCTACACAATGGTAGACTGGCATAGTGGTCCCTGCGGACAATGTCCTTAAAGCATGAAAGATGACGTTATGGAAGGCCAAGAAAGTGAAACAGGCAAGACACGACAGAAAATACGAAAGATTGAGGAATGTCAATCTCAACCTTCGTCCATTTCTGAAGATTTCTTCTCAGATGATACTCCACCTGCCAAGAGGTTTTGATCGAGTGTGGAAGGGCTGATACCTGATAAAACAAAATGTTTCTGATGCTGTAAAGCAGAGCCGCTAAAGCACCCTGAATCAAAGCTGCCTCCTATTTCATACGATCATGCATGGGTCCTCAAAGATAAAAAAAATGCGAGATAAACTCAACAATGTGATCGATTATGCAACCGTTACTCGGTTGAGATCAGATACCTAAACTAAAATGCTAGTTGAAATATGTGTGTAGTTAACAGTAAAATGAGTGAAGATGACAAATGCCCATGCATACACAATGGCAATCTCTGTGAGGAGGCTCCAACTATCTTCTTTGAACACATCAGAACAGATCTTTCAGGAACGTGAGCTAAGATCAATGCTGAGTCTTCTTGTAGACTATATCTCTATCATATATAAGTACGGATTCGTCCTGGATCTTTGAGTCACACCCCGGTACAATACGTTTTCGATGCCTCAAACATCCAGCCACAGAAGTATGCATTGCCTGCTGCTTTGACATCTTCACTCATTTACTGTTAACTACACACATATTTCAACTAGCATTTTAGTCGTGGTATCTGATCTCAACCGAGTAACGGTTGCAAAATCGATTACATTGTTGAATTTGTCTCGCATTTTTTTTATCTTTGAGGGCCACCGTGTGGTTGTTTGAGGACCCATGAATGATGTCGTTGGTATTTGTCATTGTCAATGATACTGATGCTTCGTTCTCCACAACCAATCTCATCAGGGCAGACCAAGCAGCGCTCGAGATCATGCATGGCCCATATGCCACTCAGTAGAAGCACATTCCCAGCTGATTCCCATGCCCAGTAGCTGATTCCCATGCCCAGTTCGTAGTAAGGGTCAACCAGCTTCTAGCTGCAAGTCATCCTATGAAGGGTGACTGTGGCATTGATAGCAGCAGTGGTGGGTTGTATGTGATGTGCGGTGTGATGAGGGAGGCAAGAGAGAGTGTGCTTGGAGACAAATCTACCGCCTTTTCCCCATGCAAACAGATAGCAACTGGGCAATGAGAGGTGACAGTGCTTCCTCCTCTTCTAGTGCCTCGAGTCTCGGTGGCTACTGAATGACTATGATCGACTTGACGTCTTCTATCAGTGACACAGACATGTTATGCACTAGTTGCTCTTTACTTGCCTCAGTGGCGGAGAGTGCTGCTTCGACATAAGAACCATACCCAAACACTACGTCGCTCCAGTTTCTATGAGGGCGCGAATGGAAGCCCATCTTGTCCTGAAACTTCAGGGTCAAGAAGTCTTTGATAAAGGATGACTCGATGCCTGATGTTAGCAAGCTATACCTAGATAATGATAGCGATATAGCCTATAAGAACAATACAGCAATCTTAGCTCATGTTCTTCAAAGATAACTGTTCTAATGTGCTCAAGGAAGATAGTATCTTCACTCATTTTCTGGTAACTATGCACACATTTCAACCAGCATTTGTTGAGACATCCGATCTGAACTGCGTAAGGGTCATTATTTATACAATCGATCATACTACTGATTCTGTCTCACATTTTGTTTTGTCTTCGAGGGCCACCATGTGGTTTGTAACTGCTGTCCATGCATGATCATACAAAATAAGGGACAGCTTCGATAAAGGGTGCTTCAGCAACTCCGGCTTACAGCACTACACACATTTTGATTTTTCATGTATCATATCTCAGTCTTTCCACCCTCTATCTTAACCTCTTGGTAGGTGGGGCATCACCTGAGAGGAAATCTTCAAAAATGGACGAAGAATGATATTGGTATTCTTCGATCTCTCATTTTTTTCTGTCTTGTCTTAGCCGGTTCCAGTTGGTGGCAATCCTAACATCATCTTGCATGCTTGATGCGCACATTTCTGCCAGGACTATTATTCCATTCTACTGTTGTAGACGTCACCAAACTTTTCAAGACCACATCATAACAGAGCCACGTTAATAATGTGATCGGTGGCTTCATGCAAAGCCTGCCACACTGAAGGACACACGGAATGGTGGACATTGCCTTGATTTCTATCGTCTCAATACTGTACTTCTGGGTGGCGTTTCATACATTCGTTCACTACCTGTAAAGGCAAAGAAGTAACTAAGTTAAGTTTTTGTAGTTTCTCTTAAAACAAACATTTGTTTTTGCTCTACTGGATGGCAGCCATCTTCAATTTTTGGGTATAAATAACGTTGTAATGTCAAACTAAGTCCAGATTTGGAATCCTTGGGATCGAATTACCCAAAAAAGTGTCTTTGTATATGATCCTAGATGGTTTGGTTCAACTTACTTTTTCAATATGTCCGTGAGGCCGAATCTGATTTGGGCCTCTGGCAGAAAATGCTGGGATTTGTGGGATGGACATGGTGGTTATAGATGTTTTATAAAAAGCATGTAGAAGTAAAATCAATCATCTAACCATCCTAACCAGACAATGGTCACGGAATTTAGATTTATGATCTAACTAAGTCTTTGTGCAGTAATTTATAATAGTTGTTTTGTTTCTGGAAGCTACATCATAGTCTACACTTCAATACAGACACTTTTCCAAACCGTACATGTTTACAAGGTTGGAAGTGTTGCTAGCTCAAATCCATCTCCTTTTCATTGTCCATATATGCAATGTCTTTATCAAAAGTTGTAGTACTATGACACTCAACAAGGAATGTTTGAAGAAGAGGTTTGAAAGCAAAATGTGCACTTCACTGAAGTGGATTGTTGTTTTTTACTTGGGCAACATGTGAATAAGCAGTCCATTAGTTACAAAATTTGACAACATGAAATCACCGACATATTTGGCGAATAAAGAGAAGAAAGAGTTTGGGTTCACGTTTTTATATCCTAGAAAGGGGATCAAGAATTTTTTAGGGTTTTGGCAGAAATCTTCAAGAGTTCCCTTTTTAAATCAGTAGTTTAAGGCTTCAAGAATTCCCCTTTTATGCCTCTCAATAGGAATGTTTGCAGGAGAGGTTTGAAATTAAAATGCCCACTTCATTGAGTGGTTTGTTGTTTATTGCCTGAACAATATATGAATATTGAATAAGAAGTGTACATTAATCATACAGGACAACAGGAAATCACCTACATAGTTTACTTAATAAAGACAAGAAAGAGTATGGGTTTCACAATTTTTTTGCCCTAGATTGAGGATCAAGAATTTTTAGGGCTTTGAAGGAAAGTCTTCAAGAGTTTCCTTTTTAAATCAGCCATCATCCCCAAGATAGGTTATGATGAATTCCCTACTGTGACAGATGTTTACTAACCACAACTTTGTTACCATGTTGCTTACTGATTTATCGCCCTCCCGGAAAATACAAACCTTTAAAGGAGACGTATGTAGATTCGTGACAACATCCATTGCTGCGATTATCACAAGAGAGTTGGCGTTTCCTCCTCGTGGTTTCGGTCTCATTATTACTGACGGGGGTTGTTACTGGAATCTCCGCTTCGTGGTACACAACAGTGTGCAAGTCAAGTGTAGGGTAAGTCTCGTTTTCAGTATCAAAGACAGAAGATTCGTTTTCACCCATGGCAGAATCGTCTTCCATGAAACGAGGAAAGGGGGGATCATTAGCTGCGGAAGCAAAATTAGAAGAGAAAGAATAGCTGTAGTACAAGCAGAAATAATTATTAGGCATGCAACTACAAGCAAATTTAGTGTTGTTTCGTTTTTGTTTAATTCACGATTACCAACTTAGCACCATGCAACAAGCTTCAAGCTAGAAAGACTGACAGGTGGCACCCTAAAATAACAATTGGGAAGGGCCTTGTGCAGCAACATAAAGTGTCGCAAAGTGTATCCTGGCCTTGGGAGAGTACAAGGTAGCAAAACTTAGAACGAACGACGTAAATCTAATACGGATAGAGCCCAGGATGTTCCCGCAGGACTATATTGACTATGCTACTTAATTTGTGAACACAAATTTGAAAAATGTTCAAATTTTCTCAGTGGTGATATATAGTTACATTCTGCATTCTTAGACTGGTTTTGCGAGACTACAAGGAATGCTAAACTGAGAACGAACGACATAAACCTAATAGGAATAGAATCCCGGATGTTCCCATAGGATGCTATCGGCTAAATCTGTGATCACAGGTTTAAAAAATGCTCAAAATTTCTCAGTGGTGATATGTGGTCATATTCCGCATTAGACTGGCCTTGAGAGACTACGGGGAATGCTAAACCGAGAATGAACGACATAACCCTAACAGGGGTAGAACCCAACACATTCCCATTACTAACTTTTGACTACCTGCGTGGTCCCAGACGCGTAGTCAAAACATGGCAAAGAAACTTGCTTCTTGGCATCAGCACTACAAATTAATACATTTGAATAATAATAGTAAAGCAATGACTAACTCAATAAGGGTAAATCACTCTTCGTTTTATGATTTTATGAATTAAAATTTACTTCTGTTATTTCTAGTGTGGAGGCTATAAAGCAAGTCGAATTCCCTCCGTGCCTGTGTGTTTGTGATCATTAGGTTTCCAATAAAAAAAAAAAGGTTGAAAAACATGTAAGCTCAGCTGGATCATGTATCTAGAAAGGTTCACCCTAGTAGCCCATCTGGCAGAGGGTCTGGCTAAGAAGCTATAGGGTTCGAATCCCAAGCAAAGCAAAAGTCTTTTTTTTTTTAAGATTGAAAGCTGTTCCATAACAACAAAGATCGCCCCACAATTTCATACAAGAACAAATTTTAATTTTTGAAAGCAATTATAGCTTTCTTGGTCACACAGAAACTGGAACACCAGCACAAAAATGGCGGTAGAATAAGCCGTGTTTTTATGATTTTGTGTATTTTCGTGCTAGTTTTCCACTTTCTTTGTGACCAAGAAAGCTATAATTGTTTTTGAAAATTAAAATTTGTCCTATTATGAAATTGTGGGACAGTCTCTGCTGTCCAAGAACAGCTTTGAATCTTAACCTCTCATCTCCACAAAGTAATCGCATTTCGGGTCTTTTTCTTTCTTTTTGAGTTGATCAAATATTGTATTTGCGCAAGGCCAGTCTTCATATGCACGGTCTCGGTTTTTGGGGCAAATGACCATGCTAACGCATGATGTATATTTAATGTTTCTTAGTGTGACAAACGTTAATAGTAGTAGATGACGGGGCAGTGAAACCCCCATACTCAACAAGCCTTTAAAATCTAGATGCCATGTTAGGAAACACCAAGAAGATGTAATTAGCAAGAAGTTCGTGCACGTACTGAATCAACAGATACTAAATTCTAATTCAATCCCTATTTAATTATATAGAATTAAATACAAGCATTCAGTACCCTTGTTTTTTTTAATTATTGGTGACCTACAGTAACAAGACAGTAATAATTAAGTACCGCCACCATTACATCAGCAGTTAGCAAAAGTAGAATGAGCTATAATTTATTAGAAGCCAAGCATTTTATAACAGTCTAGCAATTACCAATGCAATAATATGCTATGCCAGTGTTTTATTTTGTTCTTGAGTGCATGTACCAGTGGCTTGAGTTACAACATTTAAAAATACCAACTTAATTCTATACTTAACACACTGACGAGTAAATGTAGCCATTTATATTCCATGCCAGCATTCAGAGCCTTCCGAAAAGAGACATATTTGTTTTATCAGTTCAGAAATGAGTTAGTTCACATTATTAACATTTTAGTTGTTTTAACGTGTTCAACTTTAGTGTACAATAGTGAAAGGCCAATCAGCCAGAAAACAATTCCTTTAAGAGTAGCACCAATAACCAATCAATGATACACTCCGGGAATAACAAATTATGGAAAATACAAAAAAACCTAAGTACAAGTTGAGTTTACATACAGGATGATCAGAAAAATTTACGGTATAGGGTGATCAGGAAAGCTTACATACTGGGTGACCAGGAAAGCTTACATACAGGGTGATCAGGGAAGCTTAAATACAGGGTGACCAGGAAAGCTTTTACATACAGGGTGATTGGGTAAGTTTATGTACAGAGTCATCAGGAAAGCTCACATACAGGGTGAACAGGCACGCATATATACAGGGTGATCAGGTAAGCTGTGATACAGCTATGGTTTAAATGCTTTTGATGGATTATAATGAAACATGGGTGATTTGATGAGATTAGGAGACCCATCGATACAAGAAATGGACGGCATTGCTAAATACTGAGTCATCCATTTGTCAACTTCAAAAAATATTCATCACACATCAAAAGAACAAATTAGAAACTTGTTGGGAAGTTGCACAGTTATTCATAATGATATTAGCGAAATGATCTAAGATAATGATGGAGTGCCCTAATGCTGAACGTTAGGCCGAGTTTTATTTTGAATCTCCATGAATGGTTTCAATGAAGGAAAAAAACAGAAATATTACACTGTTGTACTTTTTCCAGACGAGACTCTTTTCTAGGAAATTCAAGACTATTGCGGCTGATTGGTTAGTGACTTAAAAGAAGGACTAAATCACGTTTGATATTGGTGTCTTAAAATGAATTATTGTACATTAGCAAAAAAAAAAAAAAACGAATGTTATGATTTTCAAAAATCAAGGTATGAGATATGAAGAAGTAAATCTCGTTTTAGCTAATTGGGATAATGTAAGAGTGTTGAATTTATTGAGCACATTAGATATTTGGTCCTAATGATCGACATAAATTGGAATTTTAAAGTATGTGTAGTCATTATTGTTACAAAAAATAGGAATCATCGAACCAAAACTTTACTAACTTAAACTGTAACTTAGGCCTCGTCATACAATTATACTGACGATTTCGGATGGATGGATTCAATCACAATTAAGTTATACATTTAAAGAGTATGGCAATACCAATAAAAGTTATTGAACGGTTACGGAAAAAAAATTGTGAAATTTTATTTGCTAACAGATTTATGCCTAAAACAAATGATATTTTTAAGCAGTTACGAATTTTACACACAGGTCAACTAAGAGAATATAATAATTAAAAATAACTCCTTTGAAATGGAACATAAACGTTTGGCTAAAATGGAAGATAAAACTTGTCAAACTCTGTGAAAATACACATTCTTCTGGATCGTGCAAAAAACAAATAAGGGGGAGAAGTTAGAACAATGTTACGTACCTCTCTTGGCAAATAAGATATTAAAATAATTTTAGGAAATTACCAAAATTGTACAAATAAAAAAATATGCCAAAGCAGTGGCTTCCAGAATGGATTTAAAGTTTAAATTAGGAATTTTGGTTTGGTATAAATGTTTTTTTTCCCATCAAAACATAATCTTGGCTTTCAAGAATCTTCCATTAATATATTTCTATGCTGATGCTACTGTTTTACCCTTTGGTGCTTCGTAGTGGCCTTGGAACTTTATTTTAATAAGCCAATAAAAAAATAAAAACAAAACTTCCTCCACCTTTGATCAGTGGCATCAGGAATGTATAGGGTTGGGGAGGAGAATTTGTGACTGAGACCCATACTGAAACGTCTTGGATACAGCCGTATAAGTTCAGCCTTAGTTTATAGAGGGAGCCACGTGTTTTATGTGGGAATTTCTATACTCAGTTTTTAGCCTAAAATTAAACTAAACTAAACGAAACAAGCTTGTATTTAAGTATTATTTAGCCGAGCTTAGTTGCAATTTTGTTCACTTTAAATTTGGGCTGAAAAAAATGAGCAAAAATTACTCGATGGAACACGTGGTGCCATCTGAAAACTCGGACTGAACTAATAAAGCAGGGTCCAGTGACGTCATATTGACTACGAGACACCATTTGGAGGTAATAGCTACAAGGTGCCCTAGAGTAAAATGTAACGGAAAAAACGGCACTTCTAGTCAAGACAGTGCTTTGAGAGTGGATTTCTTAGGCTTAAAAGAACGTTGTTTTCTCCAACAACAAAAATAGCGCGTTATAGGCTTAAGAAATCCAGTCTAATAGCATTGGCTTCAATAAGACGATCTTCCTTTCTCCCTCCAACCTAGTTACCGGCTCCACAATATACAGTTACCCAGTTATACAGTTACCCAGTTACCGGCTCCCAGTTATACACAATAATACTACGTCGTGTCACTGCCCTATAGGGACAAATCTAACGTGTTTCAATGGGGACTTCTTAGGGTTACAAATTCTCCTCCCAAACCCTATAAATTCTTGGTAGCATTGATAACCTCTTGCACGTACGTTTTTCTTTCAATTTCTTTGTCAAGTGGAGCATCAAGGGTGAAGAGTTTTGTTGTTTGAAGAATTTCAATGATCGCTGGTTGGAAATAGAAATGTTGCAAAGAACGTGTCGGCCAGGAAAAAGTGACAGATTACTAGCATTGTTCAGCTGCTTTAGGGTTAACTCGGCCACCACCTATCACTCTGAATACAACATCGGCCCTGTGCCAATGATTATATATTTGGGTAAAATATCAGGTTTCCCTACCCGTAGTTAGCTTTTTTTTCCTTCTAAAACGTCTCGTAAAGTAAAAAATTGAACCAGTTCACCTCTACCACCATTTACTTACGATGACATAAGGTTCCATGATATTTATTTAAAAAAAAAACGAAAATGGACGTACAGCAATAATTTTTGGCATGTCCGTATCTACTGCATACATGGCACCGTGATTGTAGACTAAACAACCACACACAGCAAACGTAAAAAGAGCTTTATATTTTGCGAGTTGTGAGACCCATTGTCAATAAGAAGCCATAAAGTACGCTGCAAGAAGGTTGAGGTTTTTTTTTTTTTTTGGTGACGCTCATATTATTCACTATGTCAGCGATGGGGCCAGGCCAAGAAATTATTTAAGGGGGTGCAAATGGTAACTTTATGGCTCTTTGACCTGCATGAATAACTACTGAAATTCTGATAGTACTACAACTCATTACGGTAGGTTTAAATGAAAACGTAAACAAGCGAAAAGTGAACATTTTGAAGTAAAAAGAGGAAAAAGCCGGTAAACAAGCTGTAAACTTCCGATTATCTACTATTACATGGAGCTATTAAAACTGTAGCCTCGTTTTATTCTTAAAAAATGTTGAATGCTTTCATGTCAGCAAATAGACTGGAAAACCAAAGGAAAATGTTGACGAACTACTATTTTGTAAGTGGATAAATAAGTAAAAAGTAAATATTTCACACAAAAAATAGCATTTTTAAACATGTTTTATTTTCTTTCACAATATTTTTAAGTCCTGCTAACTCATAGTCGGCCTGAGCCTGATCATCACCCATCGCAATGCAGCATATGGTCGCCCCTTTTTTTATTTTTTATCTTTGGACATTAAGTAAATATCAAGTAAGCAAAAACGAGCCAGGTGACCTTTAGGTTAAAATACTTATTTCATACAGACAGTGCCCGCTGACATTCAAAAAGGGTGGTGGGGCACCATCGGGGGGGGGGGGAAGACTTTTCAATTAACGACGTAAATAAGGGCAGCACTATTTTTCCGATCCCCCGCATTCGGGGATCTCAAAAAATATTTCTAAAAAAACTAGTAATATCTAGCCCTCAGTGACCTTGCAATCTGGGAATCATAACTGTCATTCTCGAATAGCATTTGCTTAAATGGCTTTCTTCAAAATTGTCTTCTACCAAAAGTGTGCCCAAAAAAGCGGGAGGCGCATGCCCCAATACGCTGGCGGCCTTGATAATAAACCAATCTTAATTTTCGATTCACAGGCAGAAACTTCTGTAGAATTAAAATTAAATGCCCTTTAGTGATAGGGCACTTTAGCAATCAAGCATTCTGTACATAGTGGATTTAATTTAAACTTTAAAGAAACTTCAGTGGTCATTTAAAAAAAAAAACAAGTGAGTTAGATTTAAGCTAGAGCCGTGGACCATTGTCTTCCACCAGGGCCGGATTACCAAAGAGGCAAACGAGGCAGCTGCCTCAGGCCCCAGGTAGTATAGGGGCCCCCACAACTATTTACAAGTTTTTTTTTTCAAATGGTGGTGATGCGGTTATATCATGTTTGTAGGTTTGCTAACCTTATTTAACTAAATCTCCTTTTCCTATGACTAACAAAATAGTTGAAGCTGTTCATTGGCTTAGTAACACTTCTATAGAGTAGTGACATTAGCCACCATATTGGCACCAGTATGGGTTTTGGAGGGCATAACTACAAGGTGCACTACATAAAAAAGGGAGGGAAAAACAACGGAAGAGCGGATTTCTTAGGCTTAAAATAACGTTGTTTTCTCCAACAACAAAATTCGCGCGTTTTAGGTCTAAGAAATCACTCTTCACAGCATCGGCTTCAGTATGACGCCCTTCTGTTTCTCTCTGCAGTGCCCCTTGCAGCTAACCCCTTAAGGCTCCACCATAGAGTTATATACAATAATACTACGTCGTGTTACTGCTCTATACGTACGGTGCAAAAGATTACACGTTTTCCATTGTCCAATCAGGTTGTGGCAAGGCCCGGCAAGAGATGTGACGCGTCGCATTCTTCAATCAACTTTTCTTCTATCAAGGGCTGATGGCCTTGCTTACCCAGGTCCCCCGAAAATCGTAACCAACCAACCAACCAATGTTTTGTGTGGTCCACTACTTTTTTGTTGTACTTTTTTTTTTATTCCACAGGATGCCCGCGGCCAGGTTTGTGGATCCAAAATCCCATTCTGTGTCCATAAAAATGTTCCCTATCTTACAAAACTTTTAAAACTTTAAAAAAACGTATAATCGTTATTCAGCGTAGTCGTAACATACATGTAACGGAATGTGACGTTGTACCTTCTAAACTCGTGGTAGCGCCAGAACGAATCACAGTTGGTCAGTTCGACGTAAAAAAAATTGTTTTCGAAAAATTTGACCGCCTTTTTCAGACTGAATGGAAATCTTCACTTTAAAAACAAAACTCTTTGGACTTTTAGACATTTTCAGGTGTACCTTTTTTTTGTGGGCCACCCACCTACCCTGTTTAGATTGGGGCCGTCGTACAAACAAATGCCCCAATGGAACCCACAATGTCTTAATCCGGCCCTGCGTAGGGCTTTTAATAAACCAAATATTTCCCATCACGGGAGCGCTGGACTAATTTCTTTAAAAAGGTGTAACTCGTTGTAACGTAAGGCATTGGATCGTTAATTAACATGCACTAATCTCTATCTCTGTAAATTATGTAAGAGTAAAAGAACCACAATATCACAACAGTGGCGCTGAAAACACCTGAAATTCGATATCAACGAACTTCGATCACAATTCAGACATTCCCATCATCTGAGTTGTGATCCGAATTTACGTCCATAGTTACTAAAAGCATACCAAATCTAAACTATTTTCAGTTGATGATTTTTTTGCTATTGTTCTATCATGCTTCCTTTATTTCAAATGAGTCTGTTAATGAAAGTAAATAAAAATACAAATCTATTTCCGTTGCCTTCTAGACTTGTTTTCTGCTATTTGTACTTGTTTTCAACATTATTTTTCTACTAAATGCAGACTGTCTAATCGGGGAATTGATAACCGAAGACTTTGGAAACACAGGCTACGACAGCCATATTATACCAGCCAAGAGGCGGCCATGTCAGCATGGCCATAGATTAGAAAGTGAACTAGATATGGCCTCTCACCTCTTTCAAGCCTACGCGGGACCCTGGTGGCAGTGGCGGCTACTAACACCTATGCTAATGCTTTGTTTTGGAAGCGCCATGGAGACAAAGCATTATCAAAGATATTAGTTGTCGCAACAACCACTGAGGCCCTGCGTATGCTTGGAAGAGGTAAAATGCGATAGGAAGGCTTCAGGCTTTGGTTTCAAAAGTCGAGGCTTCCCTGCTCAGGTTTTTGGGCACCAAATTGGAATGTGAGATGGTAAGCCAGAAAAAAAAAACGTAAACACTTCTTGATCCGCAAAAACACTCCCAACTTAAAATGCAAGTGACTCAGTCAAGGAATCGAGATTAAAAGGGGGTCAACAGTCTATAATCAGCGTCTTGAAAGAAATATTCTTAGAATTAATGGTGCCAACGACCACAATGATATTGGAGTAATAGCTTTAAAGTCGAAGGAAATGAAAGTGCAATCATTTGTTAGTACCCACAAACATACTAGATTGTCACGGAAACAAAAATATTTCTTTATATCACTGGGTTTATTTTATTTTTTACACTAAAATAGCTTAGATTATTTTTTCAGCCTATGTCATCAGCTCATGTAGCCGATTCGTTCGAATTCATTTGTGATAAAATATTTAGACTATTTAAAATTTTTATATAAATTATTTAGCAGTTGTGGTCAGCTGCTAAATAATTTATATAGCCTAATAATTTTAAATAGTCTAAATATTCTATCACAAATGAATCCGAACACTTCCCATATAGTATATATATATATATATATATATATATACAGGGAGTTTGGAAATTGGTATCAAAAATTTTCAGGGCTTAATTCTAACATGAAAACAAGTAAACAATTCCTAATAAACATGGGTCCAATTCTGCTCTGTTTTGGAATTAGACCTTGCTGAAAGTAACGAACTTTTGAAATTATTACAGTCGTGGTAGACGGAATCACCCATGTTCATTAGAAATATTTTGCTTGTTTTCATGGTAGAATTACGCCCTGAAAATTTTTGACACCAATTGACAAACACCCTGTATATATGCTTATATATATTATATATATATACATTTTTTTTTAATAGAAAAAAAAAAGTAATTGGTCTGATGAGGATATTGGTAACATCCGAAACGTCGCCAACGATTTTGTGTTCACAAATACTCTTATCTGACAAAAAACATTTTGTCAGATGAACACAAAAACGTTGGCGAGGTTTCGGGTGCTATCGCTACCCTTATCAGACCAATGACTTTACCAAGCTAAGAGCTGGGAAGCATATTTTTTTTCCTTAAACAGTTTAGATGGACGGACCGGATCTCGCTAGGAAACTTCATTACATAGCATCCACTATTGGTGATCATGTGTAAATTGACTTTATTACTGCTCTGTTGTTGTAGTAGTTAGGTCAGGTTGGGTTAGGTTAGGTGACTAAGTCGGATTAAACGGGTATTTTTCTGTGAGCTGCTGGGCTGCATGGAGAGCTATGTAGCGAGTTTTGCTGAACTGTTTACGAAAAAAAAAAACGTGCCAGGTGGCCGGCAGGGCCGGCTGTGGGTACAGGAGTGCAATTATTTACACCTGCCGGAGCTTTCAGGGAGGTAGGTACATACATTTCAGATTCCTTCCTGTTTGCAATAAATTGCAATAAATACCTTATTTGTCTATCCTTACCAATGGATTTCAGAAATTTTACCAAGGAATTTTACCAATGGATTTCCCAGTGAATTTCAGAATGGGATGCGAGAATACAGCTGAAAGGTCTAAGGCGGCGGGGAGGGGTTGTTTTAAGTCTTTCAGAAGCTCCCCTGTAATACAAGTCAGTTTTACCAGTTTTATGCTGTAGAAATGTTTAAAAAGGACATTTTTTCATATCTTTTTCAAGTACAATAAATGCCTTATTTGTCTATTTTAACCAAATTTTACTGTTAACTTGGGGTCTGGTGGGCGTCCCCCTCCCACCCTCTCCACGAGTGCGCCACTGCTGCTAAAGTCCGTGTCAGACGAGAAGACTTTCACTCACGACACGATTGTCCTAAGGGATGAAGTGATTTTCCCCCACATTTTGTCGTGTTTGGAGTTGGTTGTCAAACGGGCAGATTTCCTCCACTCCCGACTGCCCACAGGATCAACAAACACTTGCTCTCTTTATGTCCAACTTCACCCCTTTTTCTGGAATGCGTGGTATGCGTTCACCATTGGTCTCTATCGGTCACGTGAGAAAAAGTTGGGACCCCGAAGGCGGGCAGCCTAGCCTGGCCAACGAGTCCTGACGACTCTTTAATTACTCCCAACTTTTGTCGTCTGCCCCATGTCACACGAGCCAACTTACCCTCCCGATCCGATTTTTAGTCCTGTCGTGAGTGAAAATCTTATCGTCTGACACGGGCTTAAAGTGTTCCAACGTTTCGTAAAACTCAAGATAAAACATGTAAGAACAGTAAAGCCCGGTACGCAGGCACATACAGAGTCGGACTGGGTAGGAAAGGGCGCCTGTGACATTTATCGAAATAACCTGGGTGGGCACCATGTGCTTTACAGGAAACTTGAAGAGAAGGTGCCTCCAACCGTTAAGGGGTTTGGGGAAGCGCTCTAATCTCCCCAAGCAGAAACAAAGTCCGGGGGGGTCGATCTCAAGAAGCTTTACTTATTTTCATATTATGTCGTCATTTCTGGCTTCGGAGTGTATTCTTCAATACACATTTTATATTTCAAGTAATGTTAGCTTTTGCAAATTTTGGAGTGGGTTGTGGAGAGAGGAATGAGTTTAGAAAATGCATTAAAGAAGAGAGAATGGCATTTTTGCCTGAAAGGAGGGGTTATCAGCGGACAGGGAATCCAAAACCATTCATTTTTCTTGGCCGAGAGGAGAAAAAAATAGACTATATACCAAAGCAGCGCCGAAAGTATGGTAGCCTAAGGGCGCCTATGCCCGTGGCACAATGGCACTATGGCCAGTCCGAGCCTATGGCTAATTAGGCACCGGACACACAGGCACCCCAATTTAGGCACTGGACAAATAGGCACCAGACAAATAGGTTCCAAGTTTAAAAAAAAAATACTTTAAATTTGTAGAATCAAGCAATTATTTTGTGGCACAATGAGAATTGGTAAAAAAGAAGCCTCCTGCCAGGCAAATGAGAAGGCCACAAGG
>JAHWFP010033097.1:68502-88026 GCA_023313725.1 Lithobius niger
CCCCCCCAGCAACGGTCCCACACGAATAAGTATCTCAGATTTACAACAAACGATACAGAATTGATGGTAATCCATCCCAATTTTAAAATAAAATAACACAAATAATTGGTCCCTATTTTGTCCGGTGTCTGTTTGTCAGAGTGCCTATTTGTCCTGGTGCCTATCTGTCCAGTGCCTAAATTGGGGGTGTCTATGTGTTCCTACATCCGTAAAACCCACCTTGCTGGTTAAGAAGGATGCCAGCGTTATAAGCGCGTATGTTTCCACTACCAAATATTGTGATTACGACGGTGCCTTGAATTTTGAAAATCTTACAGCAAAAAAAAAATAAAAAATTCTTTTTGTTAACCGTACGCCTGGGATCAACCAGTGTAACAGACAATTGAAACATTGTGTTAAGTTTTTTCTTTTTTTGCGAATTATCTCCGTTGGCATTTTGCCGTCGCTGTTGCTATATTGGGACAGCCAAGTAGGCACAAGTGCAAGGCAAAGATGTCATCGGGAGATGAAAAAAAACAACTTCTTTTTCTTAAATGGTAGATTCGTCTATTTTATTCTCAACTGCGTCATTCAACAGATAATCCGTTGTAAAATCGTCTTTTAAACTGAACCACCGGCTGATTGACTATCGAAATTTGTTAACCAGTTTACCACCTGCAGTTACGCCCACGACACATCTCCGTCACGTAACTGGGTTAAAGAGTTACGTCATTAACAATACAATGAGCTGGCATACGTCGTCTAGGATCAGTATCCAACTAACTGAAATGAGGCCCATCGATATAGACGGTGTGACCTTTTGTACGTTCACAGCCCTAGAAAAGTTGCGATATCCAAAACTGGTATAAGAGAATCCGCCAAGTTTCCAAAAAGGTTCGGCCTTTGAAGGCAGTGGTAATCATTCAACCAGGGAAAGGCCGCCAAGGTTAATCCTACTAGCCAACTTAATCGCAACTTAAGAATTCTTTGGACGTTAAATGAAAACTTGTAAATTGCTACCGCGGTCGAGTATGAGTGTTCTACTTTTCATTTAACTTTGGAACTATTAGTTGGTGTGATTAACTTGGCTAATAAGATTAACCTTGGCGGCCTTTACCCTGGTTGAATTATACCACTGCCTTCAAAGGCCGAACCTGTTTGGAAACTTGGCGGCGTCTCTTATACCAGTTTTGGTTTTGAATGGATGGAACTAATTGAAATGAGGTCCATCAATCTAAACGAATTTTGTATTTTAACTTCTGTTTAGTTTGGTAGCGTTTCGCGCGTCAGTTGGTGCTAACTGAAACGAGGTACCAAAATTAGTCTTTAGTCTGCGCCTAAACTAATAGGAATGGGAAGCACTGCAGAACTTTTATGTACATTTGTTTAAAACTTCCCGCGACCTTCCTTAGTACATTAACCCTTTTTTTGGCCTCGATTTTTTTTTAAGTCTTATGGGTCAGTAGCGGGATTCGAACCGGCATTCACTTGGTTTGAAGACGAAGACGCTAACCACTGGGCTGTTGTAGTACGGTTGCTGCTCGCTTTGCTCGGGGTCTCCGGGGACCCCTCACAAAGCTCGCGCTGCGCGTTGTGGCTTAGTTTTTTTGCCTTTCCGTAGCCACCTACCATTGGGCAGTAAAGGGTTAGAAGGAAATAAACAGCTGGTGTCGTTTTGCACGTCAGTGCAGATAGAAGAAACGAGGTAGGCTACAAATATAAAATCATTCCACAAGCATAATAAATGTTGCGTTCTCCCTCCCCAGCCCTGTTATTTCGTAATAAAAATGGTTGGTATCGTTTCATCATTATTTAAGGGTTCCTTTGTTCACCAACCAAACGAGTTTCTTTTCCACCGCTCAGCCACTCTCGTCCACCACTTTAATTTTGGTTTCTTTGTTATTTTATGATAATTTTGGTTACTTTGTAACTTTTATGATAATTTTGGCAACTTGGTCACTTTTATGATAATTTTGGATACTTTTTTTACTTTTATGATAATTTTGGTTACTTCGTCACTTTTATGATAATTTTGGCTACTTGTCACTTTTATAATAATTTTGGCTACTTCGTCACTTTTATGATAATTTTGGTTACTTTGTCACTTTTATGATAATTTTGGTTACTTTGTCACTTTCATGATAATTTTCACTACTTTGTGATGAATGCCCAATAAATTAGAATATTGTCAAATTAAATCCCTATAAATTATAGCCTGATAAATTACAATATTGATGTATTAAATCCCGATAGTGTTAAATAAATACAGACACAAAAACCACATACGCTGCCTTCGGACTTAAACGTCAGACTGCTGGTGCGGGGAATTGAACCCATGACCTTGAAACCAAAGGCCCAAGACCTACCGCTAAGCCATACTGGCACAAAGGACATGTAAGTATGGCTTCGTGGTATTACTTCGGCGTTTGGTTCCAATGTGTGGGTTTAATTCCCCGCTTAGGCAATCTGACATTTACGAACAAAAGGCAAAGTAAATAGGCCGTTGTATTCATTTAACACTTCTCAAGCCCGTTTGGGTTTCCGTCCTGTTTAAATCCCAATAAATTAAATCTCGATAAATCTATGTAACTAAGATCGTAATATTTGTTTCTTTGTTTGTGTGTGTGTCCGCAACCTGGGAATCTTGATAATCTTTACCGTATTGAAGTCTGCAGTGGGAATATCAATAATCTTTGTTTGTTTGTTTGTTTAGGTCTTTCAAACTGAATTGCCTGTATAAGCAATGAGTCGAACTGTGTTGTCAACATGATGGACAGTACTGATGACGTCATGTTTTTTTCCAGTCACAATATTTTCATGCAAACGGAATCTAGGCCTCTACGTCTCTTAACCCTTGATCTAACTAAATCTAATGAAAACTTGGGCGACTGCTAACGGGAAATCACAATATTTTCATGCAAACGGGAAATCCAACATGCTCTACAAAACCGGCCATGTATGGGCGGGGGGGGGGGGCCGCCTGCCCTAAGTGTCCCAGTATTTTCATACAAACAGGAAATCATAACAATGCTATATAAAACCGGACATACACGGGAGGCTGTCCAAGTTAGAATATACAAAATTAAATTCCGATAATTATAGCCTGATGGATTAGAACACTGATCAATGAAATCCCGATAAATTACAATAAATATTGATAAATTAAATCCCATGAGCCTTAGACGACTGTGTTTCGGTGAAAACTCTTCACACAAAAAAAAAAAAACGCCAGACACCGTCATTTTTATTTATTTTTATTTTATTCCCCGAGTCACAAAAGTCTTACGACGATTTTTTTGTATGTTTTATTTTAGTTTCAACAAAAAACTACTTTTTTTCTACACTATTTTTTTTATGTCGTCTGTATAAATTAATTACGTGTTAAAAGAAAGTTGGGCATGCTCTAACACTTTCACGTTATGGACAGTAAAAAAAAAAAAAAAACTTTTACGACGCACTGTATACTCAGATTTATATGGCTGCTCTTCTTGAAAAATTAAGGTAAATGTACAACTTGAAGAACTGGATTTACAAGGAACTACCCCTACCCCTACCCCCTCCCCCTTCAGCTCGTTCGTGGCAAGATTAGAAGTCTGGATCGATTGTTGTGTCTGGAACAACCATCCTACCAGGTTTAATTTAGCACGCGCACGCACAGGCCAGACTGCGTGCTACGCAATGGGTGGCGGATGCATAGTTTGTTTTTATTTAACCCTGAAATCCTGGCGTCTTATGCTACACGCAAAACAGTTGGCACTGTGTACACTGAGTGAGTGTTTAATGAGAGGAATCACCGTAATTTATTAATTTAATGTTTAATGATTTGTCAAAGTTGTTGTAGCGACTTTATCTTTGTTGAACAAAAAAAGCTGCAGTGCCCGATGACGAAAAATAACAAAGTGGGAGAGCTAAACTAATTAGACCGAACAAATTCTTCTAAGGGAAGCTGGGGAACTTTGGAGTTAAGATAGGGTTAAGAGGCTTAATAAAAAGGCTTACTTTAGGTTGGGGGAAAATAGCCTAACCAAAATTGGGCCTACTAGCTAAAAATCTCCTTAACTAGGAGACCTAGCAGGGGTTGAAGAGGAACAGCAGTTGGCTGGCCCGAAGGCTTTCTGATTTTACCATGCTGGCCCCTTGCTTAAATACGTTTTGGTAACCCGTGACAACCGGGAAATAGCCAGGGTATTATGGGTAATAGAAAGTTCTAGAGACAGGAACCGGAAATATAATTACAAGGCATAGATAATATCCACCTATGTAAGAATAGACACACCAGACTAAGATTGGCCATTGGCCCCAGCAAACATGCAAGTAAACAAGATTTGCGACACCCGATGGCTAGGCAGATACTTGTCCAAATATTTTAACATTTGCGAATTCGTTAACCATGCAACAGCTGACTAAGAATTATAGTAATTATGAAAATTAATCGTTAAATATATCATTAAATAATGCCATATTTTTTTATTTTGTGGCCCCTTTGTCAACTAAGATAAAGTTACTACAGCAACTTGAAAACAGAAAATGAAAACAGACCAAACCGAAAAAGAAAAAAAAAATATCTCGAGTGGTTCATCATCAATAGTGCCATTCACTAATACATGGCCAAGGCAAAAAGTTACATAACATGTGTGAAAAATGATGGTAAAAAATATAACAACAAAATTGCAGATCTTCATAAATAGCAGCGCAAAATATGGGGGGGGGGGGGGAAGTATTGCGACATATCCAAATATTTTCACATTTGTGAATTCGTTAACCATGCAACTGCTGACTAGGAATTATATAAACTATGAAAATTAATCGTCAAATATGGTATTAAACAATACTATATTTATAAATTTTGTGGTCCCGAATTAACGAAAACAGACCAAATCGAAAAACAAAATAAAAATAAAATATCTCGAGTGGTTCACCACTAATAACGCCGTACATACTAATTAATACATGGCCAAGGCAAAAAGCTACAAGATCTACGAAAAATGATGGTAAAAAATGTAAGCGACAAATTGCACCATAAGGGGCGAAAAAATTGCAGATTGACAAAAAAAACAATGCGGAATAAATGACATATTCCCCCTTTTCCCAGCGGGGAGCGCTTAGTTCTGGCCCCATACGTGATGCAGTGAATAATAATAGTCGCAGCTACTAACTGTATTTAAATAAAACTAGTTAGCACTATAGTTCCAGTTCCTTTGTAGCAGTTAGTAGTTGTATCACTTTTTAACTGTTTTTTTCATAAGGTGTATGTAAAAAACAAAGCAGTTAAAAAGCGGTCTCACAAAAACCTCTCTAATAACCAAAACACTGTTTTAAGGAGGCCCAAACAAAAACG
Organism: Lithobius niger; assembly: GCA_023313725.1. Taxonomy (NCBI): domain Eukaryota; kingdom Metazoa; phylum Arthropoda; class Chilopoda; order Lithobiomorpha; family Lithobiidae; genus Lithobius; species Lithobius niger. Next base: position 73,820 of record JAHWFP010033097.1, read on the forward strand.
TTCTAGTTAAATCTACACCTACTCAGCGTGCATGCTGAATAAGACACATGGAAGTCTAACTCACATCTCACACATGGGTCAAAGTCGTGGGTCAGCTACTCGTCTGGCAATGTGCTGGCTGATGCAGAGAGCTGATTCAAAGATAGTTGGAGTACTGTTCTCAATTTCAATAATGAACGGGATGGCCCAATACTGCTTTTCCTAGAATTTGAAGAACGCCTTTCTCAATAAAAGTAATAAAAATAATTAATTAAAGTGTATTTTTATTACTCTTATCGAGAAAGGTGTTCTTCAAATTCGAGGAAAAGCAGCATCGGGCCATCCCATTCATTATTGAAATTGAGAACAGCGCTTGAAATATGTTTGAATTAGCTCGCTGCATCAGCCAGCATATTGCCAGAAGAGTAGCTGTGGATGACTTTGACCCACTTCTACAGTGTAAGGTGGATTTTTATTTTTATTTTTTAGAAAATAAATTTCCTATAAAATTAACGCTTGGCCTATAAACATGAAAAGAAAGTAGTTCCATGACAAGCAGTTTAACTGCAAAAGAAAAAACTAAAATACCAGGGCCACCTGATTAATTTTACTTTTTGTTTGCCTATACAAGAATATACATTACCTTTTATTTACATAGCAGTTCCCTCCCCCCCCCCCATGGAGCTCTATTATCCCTAGCATGCAAGTTGGCTTCCCTGCCGTTCTCATAACCTACTGCTCAAGACAGGAACTGGCCCCGTCTATATAAGCGGATCGTAACGGAGCATAGCATCTTCCTTCCAACCAACATGAACCTAGTCCATTATTCGTGGGGAGGCTTGCGTAGATAAAAGTTAATGTATATTTCGTATAGGCAAACAAAAACTAAAATTAACCAAGTGGCCCTGGTATTTTAGTCTTTTAATTGCAACAAAAATTTCCATTACCTTTTATTTACATAGCAGACCTCGTCACAAAAGGCGGCGGGCTAGGTTCTGAGCACCCACGTTACGAGCCGGCGGCCCAACGGACAGTGTCCGGGTGGAACCAGAGAAAGTTTCTCTGCCTGGACCCGGAATCCTGAGTCCCATAGGTGAGCAACAGGAACAACCGAAGCCAGGGGTTGAAACAAACGGTTCGACACCAGGGGAAGGTAGAATTGCAAGCAAATAGGATGCCAACCTACCTTGGTCGGGAAGCGGGATGACGGGTTTGATTCCTAAGCTGGTGTTGCTGGCAGGGCGTAACCGACGAGATGATGCGTGACTTAGAATCGATGAGGTCGCCTTGTAGTGGAATCGAGAAACAGAAGGAATCGGAGGAGTCAGAAGCGGAAGCACAGGCAGAAGGGTCAGAGGTTCAGAATCGGTATTGCCAAGTTAGTGATCAGAAGGATGGGTGAATTGATGTTGGAGAGACAGTAGTAACAGGAATCGACGAAACAGTGTGCAATAGGATGGTAGCAGTGTTCAGAGGGAACTGGCGAGGCATCGGTTGATGTAGCAGGATCAGTCCCAAGGTGATCGTAACGTTGGCAAGGACGGAGATCGTCAAAGCATCAGAAAACCCGAAGTTTGAGACATGGAGATGAGGCTAAGAATCCCAAGTATCGAGGATAAATGGACCGATCTGTCGCTGCACGTTCTCTTCCCATCCTGTTGGCGGTTTGTCTTCCTCTCTTTTCTATCTTACTATTATTTTTTTTTAAAGCGAAAAGGGTCAATGAGTGAGAAATCTTTTGAACGGAATCGTAGGAGAAATCACGGATGTTTGAAAGGAAGAGAGGAACTGAAGCAGATCGTAGTTTGAAACGAAGGGTTATGTTCTGATTTTTCATCGGTAGATGAAAGACTGGAAGGAAGGAAGGAAGGAAGCACACGGAACCATAGGGCAACGGCCTTAGCCTTTCGTCAACACAATGAGCAAGGTAGGGTTCTGGTGGAGATGTCCGAGTACCGAATGATTTCGCTGATGATGGGAAAGAAAGACTGCCAAACCAAGTACGATGACAAGGCTTGGCACATAAAGGAGGCAACTGCTTGGGACCACACCGATTCCAAGGGGAACGGATCGGATGGAGCTGTAGACTCAAACTCGGTCACCAAAGGTGTAATGGAAGGAAGGTGAGCTGACTCTAGGTGGACCGGATCCATGGACGAGCAAGGAGTAACCGAAGTCGGATCTGGAATCGGGAGAGTCAGAATGGCATCAGTAGAGATGGTTGGAGAAGCCGGTGAATGTGTGAAGAAAGATGCAACCGTAGCCGACGGTCTTGGTACAGAGATGGTAGCAGAGATGAGGCTGCTTCATAGGGCTGTTACACAGTCGAAAGGGATGGAGATTCCGAGCGAGAAGGGGGCGCAAGAGGGGATCGGAGTCGTAAGGATGCCAGGGCTCCATGTAGACGTCTGGTGCGGGATCGGCCACAATAAAAGACACACCATGGTGGTAAAGACGGAAGAGGAGACAGCTAAGGAAGTTTGTGTCTGAGGAAGCGATAGTTCATCTGCATATGTGGTAACGAGAACGCATAATATCCAGGTCATTCGAGAGGGTAACAACTTCCGACTGCAGAGTCAAATTTTGGTCCTGGACAGCTGCAGCAGAGGATCGCAGTGTCGAAATTTCGGATCGCAGGGACAAATGTTCAGTGGAAACATTCAGCACAGAAGAGGATGAATCGTATATTGAAATCAACTTTCTCTAGGTCGCGGATCGATAGTTGAAGTCCTCGCGTAAGGGCTGCCCGGATGGTGGAGGCGGGTGGGAATGGAGTTGGTTCAGAGGACGGCAGTGATACCGTTCTTTCGATCCCAGAATGTATGGGTAGAAGTGGATAGTCCACAGTTGCAGTAACATTTGGCAAGGGCGGAGATCCGACTGTGGATGATGGCGGCACTGGAATCATTGACTTGGGTGGCAGCGTTGTCGGGAACCGCAGAGGAGACATTGGAAATCTTGATTTTTGGAAGTCTTGGTTTTTAGTCCTTTCTTCAAAAAAGACGGAGTGCGCGGGGGACGGTATCCCAATGGCCCAGAAACGGCACTGAGCTTACTCAAGGAGGTCGGAATCGTGGCCGTAGCGGTAACCGATGGCATGGAAGACTTTGGCGAGCTTGAAGTTGAAGATGTAGATAAACTAGAGGCTATTGTTGTAGGTAATTCCTTTTGCTGACGCTGACGATCCGCACACAGTCGAGAGCTTCTCTGGTGGTGGCAGATCTTCTTCCATTTAGTTGGAGAGATTGTAATGCATATGGCACATGGAGATCCAAGCCGTTGCACTGTAGATAGTGTTGGCAGCAGGGATGAGGATCAAAGTGTTCTTTGGTCCCTGCTGCGAATCCAAGGCACACACATGGTTTGGGTTCGGGAACATTGGCAAATTTGGCTGGTGGCAAGGGTTCCTTGGATGATGAGGAGTCGGAAGACATGGTTGACGCTGTATTGGACGGACGAAAACAACGAAGAGAACGTTAAAATTTGAAGTTGCGCGCCACATGTGGAGATCCCTAGCGGCGGTGCAGTGAGAAAGAGGCTGAAGGTCCTGAATGCGAAGTTCATGGCAGTAAAGGATCGAGGATGGAGGGGGATCGATATAGCTGCTAGGTGGAGAGGTTTTGCTGATACCTGCTAATGTGAGAGCTGAGCAGGCTCGTGGCCTTCATGATGAACAGTGACAAAGAACCGAGCACGATTCCTCTCTCTTCTGTTGTGGGAATCGCTTGGAACAGGGAAGACCCGACTTCCCGAAGGCTATCAAGAAGATGGACCACTGGTTATCTTGGCGCAGTAACCGAGGAACTGAAGAGGTGAGGAACAGTGAAGCTTAGAAGACGGCGATTGGCCAGAGGAATCGGAAACGGAACCGGGATTCAAGCGGATTCCAACAGCTTGGTTTGAAGTCTTGAACTATTATAAAGCGTATCACGCTCAGTGTTAAAAAATTATGTATGCAGGTTTGTCAGAAGACCGTTCTTGCAGCAATACCGGAAAGAAGGAATCGAAGACTACGGTGATCCCGAGGAGCGTCTTCTTGGTGATGTGTCATTAAGGGGAATCGGTGACAAATCTATGCAGGAATGGTAGCATATAGAAGCAGGGGAACCGGCCATGTGTTCTGGACGGGAATGACGGATCGGGGTCCCTTTTAGTTGGATTGGTGTGATTCCGGGGATAGACGGAAGAAGCTTCTTAGATACTCGATGCGGAGAATGAGGATGGAGTGACAGGAAATCGAGTGATACCGGAGTGTCGTCCGTTGAACCAGAGGACCACGGTTCGAGGCAAAGAAGGCCAAAAGGTGAAGAAGGAACCGTGTTGGGAAACACTTGGACCGGAGAGGGCGGCTCGGACGGTCCTGGAAAACAACAATCGACAGGACTCATCAAAGGAATGCAAAACCGTCGTTGGAATATTGGATAGGGAACCGGTAACCGTAAACCCGCTGGTGGAGAAAATCTTGGGGAAAAGACTTGACGATTCTCCTAATGGTGTTGAAGCAATAGGTGACGGGAGGATCAGACGCAGAAGACGTTGATGAGGCCCAAACCAATGGAACGTCCCACATGAAGGGAACTCTTGGAGAAGCTTTGGAAAGATGAAGGAAGGAGACTGGAGTGGCAGACGGATCAACCCAACACGTGGCGATTCCTGACGTCTAGGAACAAGATTTGGCTTCTATGAATACGGATAGAGGCAGGTGGACCAGGAACGGTCTCATCGGAAGCAGGCTCAGGTAAGGGAATCGAATCCCCTCCCCCAAAACCGGAGGACGAGTCTGCGGTGAAGAGGATCGGTGAATCCATGAAGAGCTCCAAGCACAACTGGCTAACGCAATTGCCCTAGAAAGAAAGATGCTGTGCTCCATTGCGGTCCGCTTACACGGTGCTAGTTCCTGTCTTGCGCAGTAGGTTACAAGACGGGCAGGGAAGCCAACTTTCAAGCTAGGGATAATAGAGGTCCATGGGGGGACTGCTATGTAAATAAAAGGTACTGATATTTTCGTGGCAATAAAAAGTTTAATTAGTAGTTACCAACTATAATTTTGATAGTAGTTGTAACTAGAGCCTAACTTTTTTTAAAGTAGTTTAATTAGCAGTTGTAAATACATGTAGTTTACTACTGCCCATCACTGACATGAGGCGATGTTGCTTGTCGTTGTCCTTCAATGTTTTTATCAAAGGTATATTACACTGATTGATTACTTGTTTACTTATTTTGTTTCTTAGTTATCTGAAGCAAATTGGCGATCATGTAGATGAACTGGCTCAATTTTAAAGTTACCAGACGTTTCAAAACCAAAGGGCAGTCATTTTCCTGTCCCGTTTAATTTTCTGTTACGAATCACGCAACCTCCCACTCCAGGTTAATATAAACTAGCATAATTTCCTTCAATTAAATTCCTTAGTTTTGGACGACAGCACGCAAATTGACAAATTTAGTCTCAATTTTTTTGTTCTATTTTTTTCCCAATGTATTGTTACTGACACACTTACCTTTGGGCAAAGAACAATTCATGTTTTGGAAGAAGCATGTTGGATTGATGACGTGCTCGTAGGCGTTTTCCAAAACAACTTCCAGGCCAAAATTTCGATTTCCATTCATAAGCCACTCGCGAATGGAAGATCGAATATTGAACTCGACCCAGCCTTCATACCTGGACAAAACCATCTTGGATTCAAGTAGTTTCTTTTTAGCTGAAAAGAAATTCAATCACTATATTATATTTTTTGACTCGAGAAGTTTTAAAAAAAAATTCATAAGTTTCTCCATTAACGTTTGGAACATTTAGTAGGTCAGATTAATTTTGGCATTTGGTACTACGACCTAAAATGGCAAATATTTGAGGGGAGTCTTTACGCCGTTAAAAAAAAAATAGTTTCTCATTTCATGCCATGTGGGCTCTAAACCCCCAGCACCGTGGTGTTTTGTTTGTTTGTTTATCGCGACCACAAACGTCTAAAAATGACCAAAATCTACCAAACGTTCAAAAACGTGGTAAAAAAGAGCGTAAATAACATACAAATCTGATGTTTGAAGACAGGGAGTACGGGGGACAAAATATTGGGGGAGAGAGGGGGTGGTACTGAAATCTGGAACCAAATTGTTTTTACCGGAAAATCTGAATACTGTTCTTTGTTATTCATTTTCTTACATATTGGGGGGGGCCCCCACCCATTTTTGATACTTTCGTCCTGCCTCTGCCTCTCCTTTTTCCGCCGGTGGCAGATTTTTCCGACTCAAAGACTTTTGGTTGTCACCATATTTTCATCTCTGTTTGAAGCACAGTTTAGTTTTCTGCAGTTGAATTAACTTATTACAGATTGGCAAGCACATTTTCAGTTCTTGTACAAATGAAGCACATTTTCAATTCAAGGCAGAGAATGATCATCAACCATGGCTGTCTTTAAATTGTAATCTAAATACCGATCAACGTGACTGATTTAAGTTTGTCCCGCAAAATCTCCTTGTCGCCCTTACTTCACTTAAACCTAGCCACGCAATAGGACCGGATGTCACTCAGCCTACATGAATCGTGAAATTCCTTACGCTGTTATGAAACCTTTGGTTTACGTTTTAGCCCGTCTTTTCAGCACTTTACCCTCGGCTAATGGTCAGATCTGTCTCGTTCTTCAAAAAGAGGAACTCGGCAGATCTCAGCAATTCGGATTATTACCGTGCAGATCAACGTTATCTCCTCAAAACCATTGATGCTTCGTCTGAGGCACTTGACATCTGGGTCCCATCTGACATCATTCTTTTCCGTTTCAAGAAGGCTTTTAAGTAGCTTGTCCATCTTAAAGTACTTGGCAAACTTAATAGTTCTGGTTTGGAGGGGTTTTGCCAATCAGAGCCCATTTTGTTATGGTTGAGGGCTCATCATCAATCCTGATGGATGTTAATAGCAGGGTATCACGAGGATCGGCTCTCAGATCGTTCCTCTTTTTTATGCATATTAACGACCTTTTGTTTTGATTCTTGTCAACAAAGCAAGTTTGCGCATGATCTGATCTGCTATAATCCCATGTTGGATGATACTACTGCTTATTTCCTACAAAACAAGACTGATATTGAAAATAGCTGGTGGGGCAAATGGCAATTGTCCCTTGCAAACGCAAAATGTATAACTTTCCACATAGAAACAGTGGTTTCCATTTTAATGGATGTTTCTACGGAGAGAAGGCTGGGAGTTTGGCGTCGTTCTTCCGTGAAACAGACCATGCTTTCAGTCACATTATAAACAATGCTCTTAACCATGCGGTATCATCAGGCGTATTTTTGCTTCGAGTGACACTCATATTTCTCTGGCTTTTAAAGTTTACGTCTGACCTGCGCTTAATATGCCTGTCAGATTTGGTCTCCTCATCTTTTACAGGATACTGACCATCTAGAATCAGTTCAACTGCGTTTCACTAAATCTTCGATGGGCCTCAGAAATTTTTCGTTCATGGCCCGTCTTCAGCTTGACACAATTTGTTGTCTGTAAGTTCTTACCTTCAAAATCATACGGACATTTTTTCTGTAGATATTGCTATTTTCGAGCTTTCCATAACAACACACACTCGAGGCCATATTTTAAAATTGTTAAACCTGCAGCCAGGTTAAGAGTCTGCAGGTCCTTTGTTTGCAGTCAATGTTGTCATACCGTGGAATTCCCTTCCTGCAGATGTGGTTTCGACTGTTACTTTTTTCGACTTTTGGAAAGGGGGAGGGAGGAGGAGGTTGATCTGCAGCATTACCTAAGTAGGACAGAAGTAAGGGGCCAATGGCATCTCCGTTTCTTTTCCACTTTCACAACGTCTTCCAACTGCATATTGCTGTTATTAATAAAACCGTTGCCACATGACATTTTTCCATTTAATTTCCTGCAAATTAATATTGTTGTGACAACACAACCAACCGTAGTACTTGTTACAAAAATGCGTAGTGACTTGCCTCAGGCAAATTATGTTTATAAAAATTAATCACGCCTTAGTTATCACCTGGCTTCATTTATTGCAGGGGTAGATTGCGTAAGAAAAATATCATGCCAGGGACTCCACACTGAGGAATGTGTTGTACGATTATATTCTTCGTTACTCATTCTCTGAACTCCAATTTAGAGAGAGGGACATCACAGGTTGACCTAACTTTTACCTTTGGAGCCAAATAGACTAGGTGCTTTTATTTCTGTGATGTTAGAGAGCGGGAGCCTCCCAGTTAGAAAATGTAAACACCAACTCTTAATAATGTCAGTGATCACTCACCAAATGTCGATGGAAAGTGTAGGATTCTAGAGCGAATCATCCGTGACGCGATTCTGAATCACTTATACAAATATAACCTTGTGCCAAATGACCAGACAAATAGCACAACCTGGTCGCTCGACCACATTACAGCTGTTGATTACATAAATGACTGGACAAAATCCATTGAAAGCGGTATTCCAGTGGATGTTATTTGTATTTATTTTGCGAAGGTGTTCGACTCGGTTGTACATTCAAAACTACTTAAAAATAACTAAATAACTTAGGTATTGATGGGATTTGTTTACCGTTGGATTCAAGACTTTCTGAGTATTAGATCTCAAGCAGTATATATATTGGAGACTCAGTTTCTGACATTACATTGGTCACCAGCGGTGTTCCACAGGGATCCGTTTTAGGTCCACTATTATTTGTGCTATTTGTCTCCGATTTGCAGGTTGAAAGTAGTACAGTCAAACTGCCAAAATTTGCGGACGACGTAAAGCTTTACAACAACGTAGAAAACTCTGAAGATCATTGCTCTCTTCAGGTAGCCTTAAGTTATCTATGCAGTTGGTCATCACAGTGGCAGCACCCAAGAAACATTAAAAAATGTTTAACTTTCCCATGAGGGAACATACACAGAATCTCTTGATATATTCTCGACAATCTGAAGCTGGAGTCCACATATGAGATGAAGGATCTTGGAATCTATCTAACCTCTGATCTTAAGTTTTCAAAGCAATGTTGTCAGATTGCCTTCAGGGCTGAGCGGATTGGTCATATGATCAGACGCTGTTTTGTGTCTGGAGACACCGATACATTGGTAAGGGCGTTTAATGGTTATGTTTGACCTACACTCGAATTTGCCAGTCAGGTCTGGTCTCCACACTTAGTGAAAGATATTAAAGCAGTTGAATCGGTCCAGAGAATTTTTACTAAATATCTTCCTGGTTTTTATAACGTACCTTACGAACAGCGGTTAAAACGTTTGGGGTCATCATCTTTGGAACTAAGACGATTACAAGCAGATCTATGCCATACTTTCTCGAGTCTTCGCGGACTTGTTGATGCAGACCCAAAAAGCTTTTTCTGTGTCCGAGGAAATGCATATACCAGAGGACACCCATTTAAACTTACCGTCGCAAAAATGAAAAGAGACTGTATAAAGTTCTTCTTCTCAAACCATGGAGTACAGCCATGGAATTCCTTGGCATACGAGTTGGTGATGTCACGTAGTCTTCATCAGTTCAAACGGGGTCTCAGAAAAGTTTATCTTTCCGTGTTTTTAAAGTGCTTCTAATCTTATTTTGACGTACTATTTATGCTTTAACTTTTATTCACTAATATCTGTGACGCAGCCCACTGGGTGCAGAATTGTAAATCTTCATTATTACTAGGGGCAGGTATTAGAGGATAAAGTTTTATCCCTTCCTGTCTCCTTTTACCATTTTTTGTCGGTAATAAAGCTGTTATATTATATTTTTAATTTTATTAAGTCGGCATTTGGTAACTTCAGTTGTACTCACCACCACGGCAATTTTAATTTTAGCTCTAATCACCACCACTTTGTCGCCAGTTCTAGTTCTATAGCCACCTTGGCTGACTGGCAACAAGACTTACTACTCAAATTGCAGTATTTTGGTATCGGAGAAACGTAAGGTTTGCAGCTCTACTACCCGAATTTTATGGGCTACCCAGTCTACATTTCAGCTTTGATGCTAATGTTGTTTCCTGTTGGAGCATTACAGAAATACCAAAAAACTAAAATGAAAAATCAGTGAAGCGGCACCACAAAACACTAATTTTGTAGAATGTATGGCTAGCAGAAAATCGAAAATCGAGTGTGAATCTTTAAGTGGCGAGTGGTGATAATTCAGAAAACATGGCAGAATGGTTGTTAGTCGAGGCTACAAAATTACAAACAATGAATCCACAACATTAGTTTATAAAATATTTCGTCAATACAAAATTTACACAAATCCTACCTCAAAAATCAACCAACAAATACCAAACTTCATAATACTCCCTTAACCCCCCCCCCCCGACATAAAAATGATTCCTGGAATGAAAGAGTGTAAGATATTTCGGCAATCTTGCCCTTGTAAGGGCCCATCTCTCAGATAACTGAGTGTTTCCTTGAGTGCCTGAGTGTGTATTTGGAGTGTATCTTCCTTGAGCAATACACAGGCTCCCAGGGAAGCTTTTGTCCACTGACTATCCTGAACCCACAGCTTCACATTTCCCTTACCTATTCCGTCCGTTTTCCGCCGGCGCCCTTTGCTTTTCCGCAGGGGTTTGACGTACTGGAACACGGATATGCGGTAGCGTTCGTCGTCCAACGCCACCATACTGTGATCCGCCAAGGCTTCTGCGGGAACCCGAGATACCTCGTGACAGTCCTCCACTCGGCTATCGTTGGAATGCGACGACTTGAAAAGGCGCAGCTTGGCAGACGATACATTGATGCTCGTGCCCTGCATGTGACGAGGAACGCTGACATCGTAGTAAACGTGGAAAAGTTCAGGATCTTCCCAGAAATCCCGATCCATGTTGCGGGGAAGGGCACCTGAAAATCATAAAATAATGCCTGAATAAATTTGTTAGGCTACTTCCTGAAACCCAATTCGAACTTCACAGGGAAACTGAGCTACAATGTAAGGTTGTTAGGCCCAAGGTTGGCCATCCCCCCACCCAAAGACTATAAAAAACCCAACAGCTACATTTTTCTTATGCCAAACGTTTTTGTTAGCACCCTCCAGAACCGTACAGGTTCAGACGATGCATAATTTTGATGTCTGATGTCTTACTTAGGCTAAAGACGTCGTAAAGCGACGTAGATGACAGCAAAATACTTCGTTCATTTTAGTTGGCTCACACACTCACGTCTTTTGCGGTTTGAAGCCCAGAGTGTGGGCCTTAGTTGTTGTCCCCCCCTCCACCCCTCAGTCGGGGGAGAGGGGGGGGATACAAGATTTAAGGCCCACACTCTGGGTTTTAAACCGCAAACGACGTTGTAGGTGTGACCGAACTAAATTGACCGAAGCATTTTCCTGTCATCTACGTCCCTTTACGATGTCTTTAGACTGAGTAAGACATAGGGATGCAGAGGAAATTCCTAATGTTTGACCGGCTGCCATTTTGGATGGGCGCATCGTATCGAAGCTATCGTTGCGGCACTTTACTCGCCTAATGAAGACCTTTCAAATAAGGTATTCCTTTGGGGGGCCCCCCCCCGTCCCCATTCCTTTGAAAATTTCTGAGTTGGGGCCTCTGGGGCCCCCCTAAGAGGAGCTGGCATAATGCCGGCTGTGAAAAGGTAGATCCTTTAACCAAACTTACATTGCCACAGTTTCACTATTTTCTTTCAATCCCTTAAAAGGTTGTGAGGGTGTTCTCGGACTTTTGGGACACCCTGTATGATTTGCCCTAGTACTACAAGGAAGTGTGACGTCATACAGTCAGTTTCCTGCTAACATAATGTGGAACAAACTATAGTGTGCGATTTTCGCTGTCTGGCTTGTTTTCCTCTTTCTTTTACGCGGTTTTCAGGGAAAGGGGGTGAGGATTAATGAACTATTAGGCTAATGAGGCTATTAGGCTTGTGAAGTTCCAAACAGGGCTTGACAACACCTGGCGCGAAATTGGAAATCGGCCAAACATTTCGTACACAACAAATGGAGCAATTTTACAAAACCAAAAAAAGTGTAATATAAAAAAAAAAATAGCTCGTCGTTTCGAGCTGTATCAAACTCATTATCAATGGCAAAATATTTAAAACTAAATTCAAGATGTCAATTTATCAAAGATCGTATTAGGAAGGAGGCCACAAATGTCACTTGCGGCAGGCAGAACTGGCCAGGACTATGGAGTTCAAAGTTCAACCAAAATCGAGAAAAATAAATAAAAAGCAACGAAACCTCAACCTGTGCTGTGTGCCATCACAAGTCGAAGTGAAGCTGCATGGTTGGTTGTGCAATTGTGTTTATATGGCGGTACTGAGCTCGCTCTGGCAGTAAAATTTGGACACGAAACATTTTTTTTTTAGTAGATCAGTGTATTCTTTGCACTTATTTACATTGGGTAAGATTTGGTACTGCAGTGGAGTGAACTGCAGTACAAATAGTTTCAAGCTTAAGTCTGATTCCAAAATTGGGAATTTGGAAGAGTGTTTGTACCAGAAATGTTAGGCTGACGTCCGGTTTTGTTTGAATTGTTGCGCCAATGACTTAGTGTTGGCCTTACGCTTTTATGTTTTTACAATACCAACTCAATGGTGCAGCACATCACACAAACCGGATATCAACCTAATATTTCTGATACCCACACTTTCTTCCAAACCACATCTTACCCAATATACAGGGTGGACCACAAAGAAACTGACGGCCCTAAATTTTCTCAAAGTCCAACTTTTCGAGTTAGCACCCCTCAGAAACAGGGAGAACAGAGAAATCGAAGCAATGAAACGGGAAGATTTCTGTCCTTTCCTGGTTCTGAGGGGTGCTAACTAAAAAAGTTGGACTTAGAAAATGTAGGGTCGTCAGTTTTTTGTGGACCACCCAGCAAATAAATTTAAACAGTATGTATATTAATCTGTTTTAAAAATTGTATGCTTCCAACTTTCGTGCACCGGTGGCATCTCACTGCCACGACATAAATGCTACTCGCAAATGGCATCTCAATGCCACGACATAAATGCCACTCGCAAATGGCATCTCACTGCCACGACATAAATGCCACTCGCAAATGGCATCTCACTACCACGACATAAATGCCACTCGCAAATGGCATCTCGCTGCCACGACAGAATGCTTCACTTCAACTTGTGCTAGCAGACAGCACAGTTCGAGTTCCTTTGCTTTTATTTCCGGTTTGCCCGACATTTTAACCTCATGTCCTGATCAGTTCTGCTGGCCACTAAGAAGCATTTGTGACGTCCTTTCTAATATGACTTTTGCCAAATTGGTATTTTAGTTTCAATTTTTAAATATTGTGTACTTGATAATGAAGTTGATACAACTCGAAACGGAGTTTTTTTTTTCATGGTTACACTCTTTGCCTCTTTTTTTTTTTTAAATTCACTCACTGTTGCACAAGTGCTTTAGATTTCTAAGAAATGGAGGTCACGTGGTAGAGTAAAACTCCAAAAAGACTTATTGTCCGCGCAGCGTATCTAAAGTCCAGCAAGTATTTTATGAGCGGCTACGTCTTCCTGGAGAAGGCGGCTTTAATCGACGGCCGCCATTGTTTTTGTAACCACCTTGGATACCAGCAAGGCACTCTGCTACTAAAAACCTACAATCGATTATCTGTGGTTCCTTCTGCAGCGAACTCAAGATAGGCCGCGGACACTATAGGATTGCTTTCATTGTTGATTTTTTTACATACGTTGGCTATTACGGCAATAATTTATGGACACCGCCACAATAACAATTTACACTGCATGCAGCAACGGGCTTGGAATGGACCAGTCGCGGCCGCTAGGTCAACTGCCTTGCCAACATGGCTGAACGTACCGGGGTTCTTATGTCCATGACAGAACCCTGCGATGGATATTGTGCCATCGCTGTTTGAGGGGAAAAGAGGGAAGAATGTGAATGGAAAATGAGCTAAAATATTTGTTTTTATTTTTTACTGACTGGTTTTAACCATTTTAATTCTTTTTTTTTTTTTTTTGTAATTTATTTGACCTACTTTATATCAAAGAAATAAAATGGTTCAAACCAGTCAGTCAAAGCCAAAAGTAAATGAAACCGGACAAAGAGCAAAATTGACAAGCAGCGATATGAAAAATAATTACAATGCAATTAAAATGACGGACGGAACCCCAACAATAGAAATGTATGCAAAATTCCAGCAAACATGGTTACGTTGTTTTAATATTCCCCCCCCCCCCCTTGTCCAGTTTTCAAGGCGTATTTTACAGCCGTATTCTAGAACACCACTCAAGTGCGAGTGTGAACATCTAAGGTAAGGGTCAACAATTTAACAGGCACATCC
>JAHWFP010033097.1:88036-102154 GCA_023313725.1 Lithobius niger
GAGTGTGAACATCTAAGGTAAGGGTCAACAATTTAACAGGCACATCCCACAAATCCACTCAAGTGTGAGTGGGGATAAATGTGAGTGTAAGGGTCAAATCCCATCTACAGGAATACCCTTAGACGGCAGGACACTCACATTCGCTTTAGTGGTTGTACTAAAATTACTGACCCTTAACTTAGATTTTTGCACTCACATTTGCTCTCGCACACTCACACTTGAGTGGATTTCTGAAATACGGCTGTTAGTACAGCCACAAGAGCGAATGTGAGTGTCCTAACATCTGAGGGTATTTCTATCTATGCATTTTGATCGTTACACTCACCATCAGCCCCACTCATAATTCAGTTGATTTCTGGAATAGAGCAGTGACACGACGTAGTATTATTGTATATAACTCTATGCTGGAGCCTTAATGGGTTAGCTGTAAGGGGCACTGCAGAGAGAAACAGAAGGGCGTCATACTGAAGCCGATGCTGTGAAGAGTGTTTTCTTAGACCTAAAACGCGCGATTTTTGTTGTTGGAGAAAACAACGTTATTTTAAGCCTAAGAAATCCGCTCTTCAGTTGTTTTTCCCTCCATTTTTATGTAGTGCACCTTGTAGTTATGCCTTCCAAAACCCATACTGGTGCCAATCTGGTGCCAATATGGCGGCAAATGTCACTGCTCTATACGCTTGTTAATCCCCTTCTTCCCCCTCATTTATAATTTATCTCCGCTACCGACCTTTTATGAAAACAAAACGCCGACTTCAAATTTGCCAACTTACATGATGGATAAAAACTTTGGACTCGCTCTGCGAATACTTCTTCGTTGGCTTTGACGTCATTCTCATGGACGGTTTTTTGGAATTGCTGGAACTTGTCCATGATCCTCTTCCTTTCCTCTTCCGAAAACACATTCATGCCCGTAGTGTTAGGTTTCGGTAACCCTAACCTATCAATAATGGTCTTACGAATAAGGAGAAGTCGTTCTAATTTCTTCCTGAAACAAATGCATTAAATTAATGCAAAGTCGGACCAGAAACATCTAAGTAAACCAGGTCCAAAAAGTTAGATAAAATAACATTTTACACTTGCGTTTACAATAGGGCAGTGACATGACGTACTATTATTGTATATAACTCTATGGTGGAGCCAGCAACTGGGTTAGCTGCAAGGGGCACTGGAGGGCGAAAAGAAGGGCGTCTTACTAAAGACAATGCTGTTAAGAGGTGATTTCTTAGGCCTATAACGCGGGATTTTTGTCGATTTGTTGGCAGTTGCTCACATTTTAAAGCAAGTGCAATCTTTATTTTCTGATTGCAACCTCGCAGCATAAGGGATTGGAGAAAACAACGTTTATTTAAGCCTAAGAAACCCGCTCTCAAAGCACTGCCTTGACTAGAAGTGCCGTTGTTTAACCCGCCATTTTAATCTAGTGCCCCTTGCAGCTATCTCTCTCGTAGCCAATATGACGTCATTTGCCGCTACTCTGTAACAGGTCGTAAACTCTGATGGATTCAAAAAGAAAAACTGCAGTTTATTAACAGCAAAAACGGAACGTTAAACGTTAAGAGTAAAGGTCTAAAAGGCAAAACCTAGAAGAAATACGGACAAGCCTTGACGGTCAAGGTCTAGTATTATGTCAGTAAGAGGCTGGTATAAGTATTAGACCTTTACAGCCCGGTTGTTATTTTAGTTCTAGTCTATTCGGATAGAACGTGTGTTTGAACGGTTTTAGCTGCTTTTCTTTGTTCTATCTTTAAAGAACTTGAAGAAAACAATATTCATGTGAAGTTTGCCATTTGTCTTTTGGTGCTTTTGAATTTTTGATTATTTTTATACAAATTTGTTATACACTTAAAGGTAATTGATGACGACTAATAATGCTCTCTGCTACGAATGTGCTGCTATTTTACTACACCGAAAAAAAAATATTTCAACCTAAAGTAAAGCAGGAAACGCACACCCCACTAACAGTCAGCAATGCATGATATCATGTACTGTTTCTGATTGATGCTTGACTGTCACGTGATTGTTGCTGGGGTGGGTGTTTTATTTGGCACCAGATAATTTGGCACCGCACACACATGCACCCTAATTTATAGGCATCGGACAAACAGGCACTCGGACAAATAGGCACCAAAGTTAATTTTTTTTTTAATTGAGATGGAATTCACAAAATTGGGGGTTGGGGGAAGAAAAAAGTTTGCCATAAAATGTTAGTAGCGTTCAAAGCTGCTAAAGATTTGTTGGCATCTTTATTACACCAGCATCTCTGATTGTATATATTAGCCGCAACGAGCGAGGCAGGATAATTTAGAACATTTTCACCACAAAAAAAGTCAGGGAAAATGTGAAAATGTCCCCTCCCTTCCTCAACAGTCCCACATGAATAAGTGTCCCAGATTTAAAACAAACAATACAGAATTTGAGGGCAATCTGTCCCAATTAACCTAGGTGCCTATTTGTCCGGTGTCCATATGTATGAGTGCCTATTTGTCCGGCTGCCTATTTATCCGAGTTTCAATTTGTCCAGTGCCTGATTAGAGGTGCCATGTGTCCTGTGTCCATCCGTTTCAGTGGTTTCAGATAGAATCACGGAATATAAAAATAGGCCTAAACAGCGTGGGGATTAATTTGACTTCTTCCGACACCTTACTCACAATTTTAGCCTCACCGTATTCGAGATGGATACAGCTGGAGATCGGGCAGCAAGTAAACAAGCAAGCATATTTTTTTACCGGTTAAGAAGATATAACCAAAGATTTTTTAAAATTGCAACCCTGATCCTGACTATTGAAATTTTCCCCAAATCGCTTATGCACACTTGCTGCTCTTTCAGGGCCTCGTAAACTAACTCCTTGACCGTCTTGGTATGTCATTCCCCCGTCCCCCAACCTGCCCAATGACAAGCGCACAAATCGTAGTGACAAATGACCACCAGAAGCAGCCGAGCGTAGGAGTAAAGCGATGCTCAAGTTACCAAGTCCTGGCTGGAATGTGGAATGTGTCACTGGTAATGACACAAGTTTCTGCCATCTCCGGTCTTGGAAAATTGGTTTGCTCCTTTGATCTTTAGACACAAAGGCCAAATTTGTAGCCAGTTTTCATAAAAGGCATGCAATGTTAACGCCGATTGTTAATGTGCTGCGACGACTGTAAAATGTTAGAGAACGAGGATCGTCATAAAATGTCTTTCCTCGTTAAAAACGATTCGGTTGCATTGTAAAGACTATAGAGCAATGACACGACGTATAACTCTATAACTCTATGCTGGAGCCTTAATGGGTTAGCTGCAAGGGGCACTGCAGAGAGAACAGAAGGGCGTCATACTGAAGCCGATGCTGTAAAGAGTGATTTCTTAGACCTAAAACGCGCAATTTTTGTTGTTGGAGAAAACAACGTTATTTTAAGCCTAAGAAATCCGCTCTTCCGTTGGTTTTCCCTCCATTTTTATGTAGTGCACCTTGTAGTAATGCCCTCCAAAACCCATACTGGTGCCAATATGGCGGAAAATGTCACTGCTCTATAAGCATTACAAAACTTGGTGCATCTGAAATTTCTTTATTTTGGATGATTAGACACCGGAATATCGTAAACCCATATGAATTTAAGAGGAAATGGCTCTGTGCTTTGAGAATTTAAGCTACTAATTTGAGTTTAAGCTTCATCCTAATCTCAGACTGGTGTCATTTACGGTGGCATTAAACATAAGATGCATATAATTATCAGGTGGAAAGCATGCAGTAGTTATCATGTCACTTTAAAGTGCTGAAGTGTTACCAAGTCTGCACGCAATTTTAATGAATGAATAATATGAATAAATAAAAAAATTAAATAAATAGCTAAAGAAATAAGCAAATGAATAAGTAACCGAATATGATGATACTATTGCTTATTTTGCTATGCTTTATGGCAAATAATACAAGGGTTTCTTCAGGATAGCATTTTTTAAACACACCACACTTGGTTCAACGCCAACCCTATTTGTGACCGAGTTCTCATATTGAGCGAGCACAGCGAGTTGTTGAGTTGTGAATAGAATTTATTGACGCAGGATCGCTGTCGGACACCATGCATTCCGCTACAAGCTAAAAGAAACAGTCATACATAGTTACACAAGACTGCACCAAAAAAACAACTAACCTACTACTTACAAACTCCACCGACCACCACCAAAAAACCAGTCAACATACTACTAACACTTCCAACTGACACCATCACTGTTCAACTGTTTAGTTGTTTCCAAACTTTTAACAATGAAACGTTAAATTGTTCCCGTGATTTTAAACAATGAAATGATAAGTTATACTCATACGTGTGCCTCTACCTTTAAACAATGGTCTAACAATAGATGACAATGCTTAAACCTCGAACGCCGTGAAAGACAAGTATTTTTGGAGCAACACTTTTAAACAACGAAAACCGAAAAAGTAGGGTTACAAGTGATAGTTATTGCCACACTTTTGCAAAAATGGGCCAGTAGGCGGTCTAGAGGACACTTTTTTTTCCAACGCTGTCCAAGGCGGTATAAAATCCTCCGAGGCGGCTTGTTACATTCTGCTACCCGCTTTCTTTTTCAAATTCCAGAAGATGGTAGGCTTATCCTCGAAACTCGGTTCATTGCACTTCATCAGCAGGTAGTTCAAAACCATATTCCGCCCAATAGCAATAAATTCACAGAATGCACGGATTTTTCAAAACATTTGCCATCGCCAGTTTTTTTATTTCAATGTTCAGAAATACACAAGACGTCTGACTCTTGAAAATCGTCTTAATTTATATTCACTTCTGAGTAATCAGTGTACATGACATAAAAGAAAACAACCAGATAAAACTATACAAGCACTAAAGGGCTTACACACCTGAAATGGTTTCTTAAAATAATGGTTGACGACCATTGAAGGACCAATCAACCAATACATCGGCTGTATGAATCTTCACGGATTTATTTATTTATTTATTACTGTTTGCAACACTGATAAGGTTTGGTCGCTCATGTGTAAGTCCAGGTTTCACCAAATAAAGTTTCTTCAAACAAGTTTTTGCGCACACTGGCTAACGAACGCTGATTTTCGTTTGCTTAGCTCACTCAATCAGCGCATCCGTTGGCTCAAATCACATGATGCACCCTTTCAAAAATTGACGCACTCAATCATCGTTGCATGAAACAATTTTTCGCTGGCTAATAATGTTACTTCCTTGTTGAAGTTCATTCTACACACGGGTGGTGTTGGACGTCAAACTAACTTTCTTTGACAATCTTTTCGTGTTGTTATGGTTAGAGGCGTGAAAAGTTTCTTTAAAAACCTTTTCGTCTGGTTATTCTTGGTGAACATTCATGGTGTTAGTGTTACAAAGCTGATTTTCGTTCACTTCGCTCACTCAATCAGAGTATCCCGTGATTCAAATCTCCTCCACCCCTAAACGTTAATGACCCCCCTTTCTAATGACCAATCTACATAATAAGATCGTGGAAATCAAGACCTCCGTAAATGAAAACAAAACACTGATGAGGTATTGTCGGCGTTTACCCAGACAAAAATATGACAAAGCCAGCATGAACATCATTCACGGCGGTCTTATTGTTGCCGGCCACTTTGCAAGGGTCGCAAGGGAGTCTAGCTGTTGCAGACATAGGGCCTTAGGGCTTCGGGCAGATGACCAGGGGTGGTTAACGCTCGTTAAACCCTTTGCTTTGCAAGGGTCGCAATGATACGCATCATGCACTGCAAGTTTTAGGGTCTTGGGGCTTCGTTGGGCAGATAACGCTCGCGAAAATCCCTTGAAACCCTTTGCATATATTTTTACTTTAAAAGTGCACTCTTGTTCATGAAATCTTGCTTTTTACGATATTACTGTAATTATGTAGATTTATTTATTTATATTTGTCGCCTCGGGCTCATCGGCTTTAAAGTTTTTTTCCCCATGCACCGACATCAAGTGTTCTTGGATAAGTGTTGTTTGTATTTTGTCCATGAGATGCAGGTCAGATATCTCCCCATCAGAGCAAGTATTTCGAAATGGATTATTGTCTTAATTAACACTGGCGATAGCCAGTGTTAGTAAGGGTCGCCCTAGGATCTCTGTGTTAAACTTTTAATTTTGAGAGCTTATAACTCCGTCAAAAATTAAAAAATGTTAAATCAAATTTGGAATCTAGCCTTGACTAGTCAAGGCCTGTCTACAGTCCAAAAATTGTGAAATTCAGTCCAGCCAAACCCGAGATACAGAGAGGGGCCAAATAGACAACTTCTTGTTCTTGTTCTTGTTCTTGGTCTTGTTCTTGGTCTTGTTCTTGGTCTTGTTCTTGGTCTTGTTCTGGGGATGTACCTTTCGTCTGTCCTCTCTACAGGTCAAACTATTTGTCCTGTAAAGCTGGTTCTTAGCTCATTTTACAGGTATTGCTCCGTAGATGTGCCCTTTCCATAAGGCCTTTTCTAATTGGTCAAGTGGTTCAGGGGTTACGGAGTTAATAACGCTTTATTGGGGCCCTGGCCCGGAGCCATGCGCCCGCCCTAAAGTAATATTACAGTCAAAATCAAACCGGGGTTACGGAGCTCTAAACGACCAGATTCATTGTTTTACATTGTTTTAAACATAGTTATTATGCAACAATGCCATTTAGTAATCGCCAGCTGCAAACATAAACTGAAGCTTTAAGGATTTGTTTCTATTGTTAACATTAGCGATAGCCAGGTTAGTTAAGGGCCATAGCTATTTAGCTAGCTTAGAGGCGGCCGCAACAAAACAAACAACAAATTAGTTATAAAGGTGTCACACATACCCAACCCTTCATCCACCACCACACCTATTTATTACAATTCTCAAAGTAACACGGATTAATAAACAAAAACGTATCGTTAAAAGTTAAAAGTAAGGCTCTAAAAGTTAAAACCTGTAAGGAACACGGACAAGCTTTGACTGTAAGTGTCTAGGTGCCAAATTTGGCCAGTAAGACGCTGCTAAGCATTAGACCCTTACTACCCGGTGATCATGTTAATGACTTAGTACGGAAAATTGGAAAATAACCAACAGCGAAAATCATACACTAGAAATAACGTAGTTCAGTATGCCACCTTCATGCACTTACGTTAAATCGGAGTGGCATGACCGGAATTCGAACCGGCCACCCAATTCGCCTCTAGATCACTTGCATAGCGCTTTAATCTCTCCGTTGCACTCCGATGAAACGTAAGTGCATAAAGGTGGCTTACTGAACTACGTTATTTCTAGTGTACGATTTTCGCTGGTGGCTAATTTCCAATTTTCCTTAATATTAATTATTTCCAGCGATTTATGTCTATTTATTAATGACTTAGTAACTCAGACAGAATGGGTGTACACGCTTACGCTTGTAGCAGGTTGTCTTGCTTGGAATCGCTGCCATGTTATCAAACCGAAAAAAATGTCAACCTAAAGCAAAGTAGGAAACCCACACCCCCACTATCATTGGATCATCTCATGGCTCTTTATAGGACGATTTCAGACAGCTGTTCGTCAAAAACCGGGTAGTAAGGGTCTAATGCTTAGCAGCGTCTTACTGGCCAAATTTGACACCTAGACCCTTACAGTCAAAGCTTGTCCGTGTTCCTTACAGGTTTTAACTTTTAGACCCTTACTTTTAACTTTTAACGATACGTGTTTGTTTATTAATAAAGTAAAGGTCTAAAGAGCATACTTGATTGCCGGAGTGACGTAGGATGACGAGCCACATTTTAGACATCAATGCCTTCCTTCTACGTCAACTCCAAAGAAGTCAACAATTACTATCGTCAGAAAGGCAAGGAACTAATTCGGATTGAAATCTGATCCTTGCTTTGCGGGATAGTTTTGCATTCGGTGCAAGGGGCAGCAAGAAGGTCAAAATGCGCAGGGAGCAAACTAAATTCTAACCAGAGCCGTAGAAGCTGTATCTCGTCTAGTGGTGCGGAGAGGGAGCCGGTTCCCGTCCAAAGATCCCAGAAACATTTTTTCACATTTTTTCCTAATTTTTTTGTAGATTTCGAATTTTTTTTCCAAACAGACATGCAAACCGCAAGCACATGTAACATCTTAAATAATCCTGACTAACACAATAAATACTAGCTGGTTTGATTTTGCCACTTTTTCCTCTCCAGCAGGAATATGAGCCACCGGGTTCATTACTTACGGATTCATTACTTACGCGTATTACTTACGGGTTTGCTAAAATATGTATTTATGGGGGTGAGGGGGGGGGGAAATAAACGATGAGTTGTTCATCCAGGAAAAAATTTCTAGGTGCTAGATGCTAGGATCTAGGTGCTAGGATCTCTAGGAGCTAGAATCTAGGATTCTGAGCACCCTTTTGCTGCATCATCTCCGAGTGGCATATGAATCGGTGGCCCAACAAAGACCTATACTGGTCAAGGCCCACCACACCACCACAAATGGGCTTGAGATAGAAGGTGTTAAAATTTTGTATGCACAATACTATCTTCTCAAAGATGGCGCCCACCACAACAATCAATAGGGATCGACCGGTACAGGATTTTGGTGATCTGAACCTATGCCAATAATTTTCATCCAATCTGACTTTTATTTTTTTTTTTTATTTAAATTAAATTAAATGATGGGTTGCACGAAGTACTAATGTACTTGTTTGTGCAAACAATAACATACATACTGTTGAACAATTATTTACATTATCGACTTTAATTTTTTACTTAACACAAACAAAAAAAAACACATTCAATTATCTTAATTAGTTATCAGCATTATTATTTTACTTAACACACAAAAAAAAAAAAAATGGGACTGATACCCATATATATATATATATATATATATATACCCATATGGGACTGATACCCATATTCATTTTTTTTTAACAAGGAAAATGTAATAGATTAAATTTAGAATTAAGAACTACAGTATTATCTTTGTACTTCTTGAAGTTGAAAACATCAAAATAGCCGGGGCACCTGGTCGATTTGGTTTCTATTGCCTAACGAAAATATACATCACCAGGAATTTTAGCATTCTATTTCCCTTAATGCTGTTTGATCTAGAGATTAAAGTTATGGAACGCCAGTCTCGCTGCCCAATGCACATCTCTCCGTATATAAAAGCATCGTAAGCGACGATAATAACATCTTTTAGTCCTCTAGAAGTTTCCAGGTGGTGACACGGAGGGGAGGTAGGGTGGGTGAAGGTAACGTATATTTTCGGTCAGGCAATATAAATCAAAACCGATCAGGTGGCCCTGGTATTTCGCTATTTCTACAGTATATGCCAACAAAAATATAAATTACTTAGAATTTTGGCATTCCAGTAAACCTCAGCAAAGCGGCAGCAGGTCCACCTTGATGGGTGCCCCAGGGTTGCGAGCTGCCTCCTCCCCCCAAAAAAGTAAGAACTTTGCAAGCAAGCGGAGTCGATGGGGTCCTCTTGATGAAAGGTTTGCACTGCTTAAAGGCACATAACTCCCTCCGGTATATTTTAACAGCTTCACTCGATACATTACCGGAAATAGTTTTATATAAACTGATTTACCATTCATTTGCTGGTCTAAGGGTACGATGCAGATGTCAGTAGTGGCGCGTGAATGTTATTAGGCTTGTTTTAAACGGCTCGGTCCGAGCGGTATATAACTCCCGCCACATCGCTGGCAAACCGCGGTCCTGGAGGAAGGATAATTAATCCTTCGCTCACGTTTGCGACTTGGTCGTACGATGCAGCGGCCCCGAAATTAGTATGACTTAGTGTCATAGAGCAATGCGCGCTGCGGTCGTTTGAACTATATTTTAGCGAAGGTGACGCAGAGTAAAGCGGCCTAAACGGAGGGATTTATGTGCCTTTAATGGGTTTTAAAGAATCTGTCTTATGGCCACATAGGCTCCGAGGCAGTTAAGTCCATCGGCCTGAGAAGATATATCCCGAAGGTAATGGGATGTGAAAACAGTAGCACTTCTCCAGGAATCCGTTTCAAGAATGTCGGTGATAGAATGTTACTGTGAAAGGCCCAGGACGCTGAGATGGCTCTGAACTCGTGGGCGGTTTTCCGGATGTTGTGGCTTCTCCAGTCGATGTCTAAAGCGTTGTAGACGTCAAGGATGATCGTCTTGATCCATGTTGAAATCAATCGAGCCGATGTTTCACTGTACGCTTGCGTGAAGGACAGAAAAAGTTGTGAGCGACCCTTCCAAAGAGGTTTTATTTTCTTCAGATAAAAGCGGAATACCCGTTCAGGGCAACATTCGCTGAATATGGGTAGAATGGTAGGGTCGGAAGTCAGACTTTGCCAAGCTGAAAAGAAGTGGTGAAGACGATCCCCGACAGGAAGGGATTGTTAGCGATTGGAATGGGGTCGTTGCTTAGGGCCAGGCAAGGCATAGCGTGAAAGGTGCGCGGGTGTAGCACTGTAGCCCAGGGATCGGCCCCGCAAACGGCCGGGACTCCTGTTTCGGAAGGGCGTATTTTTGGAGGGCGATAGGTTGGATTTGGGTGGTTCGTGTTGGTCGTGCGAAAAAACCAAATGCCACTTGTCCTTAGGGTCGGCACGAAAGGGACTAGACAGGGCCTTAGGGTATCATGATTGCTTGGGTCGAGGAGCCTTAAGTTTGCAAGCAATGTCTTAAGTGCTGCGAAAGCTTTGGAATGAGACTGCGAAAAAGTGTGTCAGACTCATGGAGTGGAGTCGTTGAGGTTTGGAATAGTATTGAGGGCTACCTCCTGAAGGAGTGAATAACTGAAAAGAGCTCTAGAGAACCAGTTCATAGAGTGGAAGACAGCAAAGCAGACATTTTGGAAAACCTGACTGATAAGGGACAATTTCTCGCAAAGTGCGTTCGCTGCAGTATTTAAGACGTCCGCTTGAGAGGCAGCATGAAAGACGAGGTGGAGGAGGTGTCCATTATCCCTAAAGACTGTAGAAGGGACAGAAACTCTGTGTGGGATGAAGAGGGCAGTCCGAAAATCCATCTTAACCTCCACCGTGAGAAATTCCGAACGGGGGTAAGCATCAAAGTTCTTAGGATTAGCGATCCCATCCCCTAATCCTAAGAATGAGGGGCTCTGTCAAGTTCTAATGACAGAATTTATTTGGAATAATGATGCTTATGCTAGAGCACTATCCCACTCTTGTTCATCAGCTAACAAATTCAGCTTGTTTGCTGCTTTCTTGAATGCTGGGTAAAACCCGCTGTCGACGCCAAGGCTGTTTGCTGTGACGTGCATATCACGTGATTGGGCTAGTCCAATCAGACGGCCAAACAGCCGTTGTTCTCGTTCGTCATTGGCTAACTCATGGTGACGTCACGGCAAACAGCCATTGAGCATAGTTTAAGGCCTTCAAGTGACGTTGCTCCTTTTACACATAGCAGTAATAATTGTATATAATACAGTTGAATTCGACTGTTGATTTTGACTGTATATATTCGTCCAAAAGTTTTATCAAAACGGGCCTGGCGCAAATTCCATTTTCGATGTTTTGGAATGAAAGTAAAAAAATAGTATTTCACGATACAAACACTGGGAAGCATCCGAATTTCTAAACTTAACTGAAACCATGATGTGAGTGTATTATCTTTATTTTCATTCCGGGTTAATACACTGATTTCATCTCCGTCAAAGTAAACAGCTTGCTCGCCATTTTACCTGAAGACGGGAGGTTGTCCTCCCAAAACGTAGTGTGGTTTTATTTGTGCACGAAACTGGCTGTAACTATATCTCATCTGCAAAAAGTGCTGAAACTTCTCAACCCTACTTTCAGGAACACTAATATACCTTGGGTCCAAGAAAAATCTAATTTGGTCATGTATTAAATGGCCTGTGCCATCTTCATGTCATAGGTTCTAAATGATTAAGACTGAAAAAGTGATGAAAATATGCTTCAAGGTTTAAAAGCCACTGAATTTACAGAAGAGTTGTTTTACAGGGCTCCCAAAGACTTAAAGAAACTTTCCCATCCCTTTAATAAATTCTCGCACCCCATTTTGAATTCCAACTTTTTTCGTACCCTCCCTCCTTTCCCCCTCCCGCCCAAAACAAAATTCCTGGATTCGTTACTGACTGTTTTCCATGTTTTGGTTAAATCACACGTAGGCTACGTGTATTTTCCTTCATACTGTCCTTCAGAACTATCTACACTTTCCACATTTTCGTTCAAAACTGTCAATGTCTATGCTTTACCCACTATCCTTTAGAACTGTCTGTATACTTTCCATATTTTCCTTCACAACTACTGAACGAAAAATGCAATGAAAGCTTGTAAGTGTGGGTGTATTCGTATTTCCATCCACAAGGCTGTCTGGTTGAGAAGTTGTGGGTTGCACTTACCGTCTCCAAGCTAATTCATTCAGCATCTCTAGAATCTTATTTTATCAAATCAACGTTAAAAGGTGTTAACTTCCTGGCTGGTGCGAGAACTTGCTCGGAGTCGGGAGGCGAGAAATGCAACTTCTACCACAGTTGGCCTTGATTTGAACAAACAAAACACCTTCCTTGCTACGATGTGGTAGTAGGCGCGTACGCAAAAAGACCTTCTCGGTTGCCGAGAGGTATTTGCTAGTCAATGGTAATTTATTTATGAAGAGTTACCAGTTTCTAATAAAGGAGTGCGGTAATCGAAAACAATTAAATATATTACAAAATAAAAGGATACAAAGATAAACATAATAATTTTGAACATTGCTACGACATTCTTGTCATTTCTCGCTATTTATAAAATATGCCTTTTCTACCGCAAAGAACCTTCTAGCGGAGATTAAACGACAACTGAGAACGTAGCATCTCATAACGAGAATTCAAAATCTACCATGGAACCCATTTGAGGTTTGTCGAGTCGAAAACAAACCATTGAATGCTGGCATTCAGAAAATAGTACGCCATTTTGCACTGCAGTAGAAATTGATTTTGTTGTCGACGCCTTTATGCTGCTCGCATCATTCCTTGCATTACCACGAGGAGAGGGTGTCCCGTCGGTTCAAGGGAGGGGGGAGGGGGATTGAGTCTTAATGGCAGGTCGACAGCTAGGTCATTAGCGCCAACCTCAGTCGTAGTGCAGTAGTACGGGTTGTCACTGCGCCGCACATTACAGAGGTTTTAAACAAACCCCAAATCTAGATCTTATCGTAGATCTGTACCTCCTGTAAACATTAAAAAAAAAACGGATAAGAGGACGGACTTATCGCCCAACTGACGCGCTAAGTCTCGCGGTGATGGAAAGGGTGTCTAACACCTTCAAGACGGTTACAATCAAAAAGCAATTGTCGGACCGTAAGCGGCAGTCGTCCCCAATGACATTCAAGATGAACGACCCCTCTCAAACGGAAACAGTGAGTAAGTTTGTCGTGACCAATGCATAAACGGGCCGACACCATTCGTGGGTTCGCCACATGGTTACTAGATATATACTCGAAAGCCAAATACTCGTTAATTCAACATGGACAACCAGTAAATTTATTAGCAGGCGTAAAACGCTTGTCTACCCCAGTCGGCATTGGCTTGAACAAACTAATTTCCTTCCTCAGAGCTAATTCATTTCATCGTTGCTGCTTGCCAGAAGGGGTTTTTAATGGATCAACCATAGCAGGAGTGATATTTTTCACACATGTTAGGTAAAAATCTACATATTGTAATTTTAACATAGGTTACATAAATAATTTTTTAAAAATGGATTATCGCACCCATTGTGGTGCACGGGATATGGCAGGGTCAAGGCCACTGATGCTGATCCAGCTAATTTATTTGTGGACAGCGGCGAGAGCTGGCCAGAGCTCAGGTCTCAACAAAACCATTTGAAGGCCACCGTGTACAGCCCTCGTTTAAAAGTTTGGATGGAAGGGTACAAGACCAACTCACTGGGAAGCACATTCCATGGAGTAACAACTCTATTACACTGAAAAAAAAAGAACTTTGAACAATCAGCCTCGAATAGGGTTGACTAGTTTCGGTGGATGACCTCGAGTTTGATGCACCTCGAGTTTGATTCACCTATAGCTAGGTGAAAAACATCAACACCAAGAGGAACAAAACTCTAAAAAAATACACTGTCAGGTTTTAATCACCTCGGTTCAAACGTTCTCAACTTCCGTAGCTCCAAACAAATATGGTATGCCTGCTTCTGAAGACCCACTAACGTAAACCAACGTTGTATGGATTCGACAAGGT
>JAHWFP010033097.1:103332-115620 GCA_023313725.1 Lithobius niger
CCAGAGAACTTAGCATTTGAACCGATTTTAAGCCAGAGAACTTAGCATTTGAACCGATTTTAAGCCAGAGAACTTAACAATTGAACCAATTTTAAACCAGACAACTGAGCAATTGAATCGATTTTTAGCCAAAGAACTTAGCAACCGAACCGATTTTAAGATTTGTTGCAGATGCAACCGGAATGGCAAGGACCTGATGAGTGCTAACTACCAACCGACATTAAAACTAAAAATTATGAATTACAAAAGTTTAAAAGTTTAAATGAAGACAGTGGCTCGGCTGTAGAGGAAGGACTGATGGAATTAGGTTGGGGTGACGAATGCCTTACCACCAAGGTTAGACCTGCCAGGGACAAAATGGTTCCCGATGACATAGCCTAGCGTGAGGGACAAGCGAAGGGAAACGCCGGGTATCATTGTCAGTATTTCTTATATAACAAAAAAATAATGCATCGCAAAGCTTGCCATAGCCAATTATCAATCCTAATGTATTAAAAAAAAAACAATAATGAAAATTCACCACAGCCGAAGTGGTCAGCACAAATGGGTTGCGAGCTGCTTATACCGTACCAATCGTATACGAACAAAAGTTTAGTGCGCAATAGTTTAGTGTGGAATTCGATTTCAAACAGTCCTGCCATGAACAAGAATTCTCAATTTCTCTTGCTATTACTCGCATCATTCTGTGAGTGCTAGGAAGCAAGATAGCGTGTTGGTGACCATCAGAACGCAACTCAGAAAGGTTGAACCAATTCCAACCTATGATTAGAGCGGCAGGCTCAATACGATGGAATCTGGAAGTTTGGGGTTCGCATCCCAGTCGGGGCAGTTTTTCTTTCTTTTTTTTTTAGACTAGTGTACCTCACAAGGCCAGTCTTGATGTTGACTGTGCGCTTCGTAAACTATCTGCAAAAACTAATGACTTTCTATAGAGCAGTGACATTTGCCGCCATATTGGCACCAGTATGGGTTTTGGAGGGCATAACTACAAGGTGCACTACAGAAAAATGGAGGGAAAAACAACGGAAGAGCGGATTTCTTAGGCTTGAAATAACGTTGTTTTCTCCAACAACAAAAATCGCGCGTTTTAGGTCTAAGAAATTAGTCTTCATATCGGCTTCAGTATGACGCCCTTTAGTTTTTCTCTGCAGTGCCCCTTGCAGCTAACCCATTAAGGCTCCAGCATAGAGTTATATACAATAATACTACGTCGTGTCACTGCTCTATAGTATTCAAAATAAAATCCGAAATAAGACTGTGAAAGAGTACAGGGATGAGCCATTACTTTTTAGGGCAATCTTTGCCATCTTCAGTTTCCGTCCGTTTCTTTTCCATCTAGCGATTTTAGCGAAACACGAGTATGGTGCAAAGTCAACGTCAATATCGTGCACTCCACGAAACGTCTGTCCTGTTTCCGAAGACAGATATTGACGTTAATGGCACACCATACTCTTTTGTTTTGCAAAACCGCTTCCGGGAAAAGAAACGCACGGGTCCCTGCCCCCTACAATCTCTATTAGCTGGAGCAAAATAATGGGAGACCTGTGGGAGTCGACGGAGTTTCCGTGATTATATCATCACATGTTCCATATCTCGTTCTGGGACGCGACCTCATGCAGCCAAATGTACACAAGCCATGTTTTTGGGGACAACCCACGTTGTTGAAAATAAGCTGTGTCGTTTTATAGACAGGTGCAGGTTCACAGCTAGCGGCAGGTGGGGAGGCCAAACAGCCCGAAGAGGACGTAAAAACCATAAGCAAGTTCAGTTCTCTTTAAAAAAAATGAGGTTTTTTTCTCTCGTTTTTGTTTAAGAGTTTTGGGCTATATTTTTCTTTCGATGTAGTGGACAAGGACACACATTTGGTGGGGGAGGCCGGGAAGGGGGGGGGGGGGGGGCGTTAAATTACCAATTTGGTCTCCCAGAAAAAATTCCTAGCCGACGCGGCCGTGTTAAAATGCAAGGATATCCTTGCGATCTGTGCTTTTTAATTTAACATATGGTTTATATTTAAACTTTAATAAAAAATGCAATTTTTGATATAATTTTGGCACCTCCTCCCCTTCAACCCACGAGCCAGGCACGTAAGCCGTCCCTGGATTTACATCACCGTTTCCATTTTATCTATAGACGTTAAACAAAACACATAAAATTGTTTGTTTTATTTTCATATTGCTTCAGTTCATATTCAGTCATAACAGCATGGTCAATTGCTTTTTTTGTGTGTTTTTTCCCTGAAAGGCCTGAAAAAAACACCTCTAAAAGTAGACAACACAATTTCAGAAATATGCAACAGTTTGCGAAAAAAAACTGTTACTACGGTAACCAGCGAGGTCCTTTTTTTTTTTAGATTTAATGTAAAGTGGTCACTAAAGTTACCACACGACCGACATCATAATGGGGAGTCCCCAGACCATCTTCCTACTGTCCGTTCTGAGTCACGATACACATTCGGCAAATTTCTGAACGAACGAATGGTATTTTTCTCATACCTTTGCATAAAACATACTTTAAAAATAACTGCATTGTACTACTTAGTGTGTTGGGAAAAATTACCATTTTTGGTGAGATTCGTCCAAACTCGTTTACACAACCGATTTGAGGATTGTTCCCTGATAAAGCAAAGATCCATAATTGTAATACACACAAAAACGATTTAATTTTCGGCATTGATTGCATGTCTTGTTCACAATTTAAAAATGAAAAACACCACTGAAAAAAACTCAAACAGCCAGGGCTGTTGGTGTGTTAGGACGCCCTAGGAGTGTTTTTTTTTATAAGTGTTTTACCTTTTAAAATTGTGAGCAAGACATGCAATTAATGCCGAAAATTAAATCGTTTGTGTGTGTATGACAATCGTGGGTCCTAGCTTTATCAGGGAGCAACCATCAAACCGGTTGCGTAGACGAGTTTGGACGAATCTCACCATAAATGGTATTTTCCCCACACACACTTAGCAGGTAAAACCTAGTAAGGGCGACCTTGCACACCTATACCACACGCCATGGCTGTTTGCTGCGGCGTGCATATCACGTGACTGGGCTAGTCCAATCAGACGGCCAAACAGCCGTTGTTCTCGTTCGTCATTGGGTAACTCATGGTGACGTCACGGTAAACAGCCATTGCGCATGGTTTAGGAGCGAACTAACACACCAGCAGCTCTTGCTGTCCGAGTTTTTTTTTTTTTTTTAGTGTTTTCAGAGAGCAATCCTCAAACCGATCTTATTCACCTGCAAATTATTTTTTTCATCGTTTCCACAATCTAGAACCGAGGAAGGAGAATTGCATGTCAAACCATGGTCGACTGGAATAGCAATTACATGTCTTGCATCCTGGTTAACTCATGCCGGGAAGTTAACAAGGTAATTATCTAGAAAAACTACTTTTTAGGCTCCTTGCCTGTCGATTCCTTTCAGTCGTTCCGGTTTAGAAAATAATAACAAAAACCTGCGCAAACCCTTAATTTGTATTTGAAAAGAATTATTAAAACGTTTTAAAACGCTACTCACAGCCATAGTGAGGTCGGTGCCACACTGCGAGATGAGAGAGAGCAACAAGAAAACCTGATTTCGACCACAACATTAGTAAACGGAAATTATCTCTCGTTTCTTCAGTTTAGGTGGACAAGTTTTTGGTTACGGTTTCTGATGTTATATGTTCAGTTGCAGCGAGAATGCGGGCAAGGCACGTAATTTGGTGGGGAAAAAAGATCATCATTTTCAAAAAAAAAATATTTGTTTTGCATTTTTTTCCGTAAAATCTGCAAATTAGGTGCAAATCAAGGTTGCTGTTCAGGAGAATGATGGTAATTTTTCCCAAATTGCGCGCCTCGCTTGTGCTACCGCACTTGCTGCAGGTAAACATATATAGTGTGCGCGGCGTATCTTGAGTCCTGCACTTATTTTGTGATCGGCTACGTCTTCCTGGAAGGGGCGGCCTTAACCGACGGCCGCCATTGTTTTTTGTAACGACTTTGTATATCAACAAGGCACTCTGCGACCAAACACGTACAATCGATTATTTGTGTTCATTCTGGGGCGAACTGAAGATGGGCCGCGGACACTATAACATTAGAAACCGTAACCCAAAAATTGTTCACCTAAACTGAAGAAACGATAGATAATTTCCGTGTACTAATGTTCTGGTCGAAATCAGATACTCTTGTTGCGCTCTCATCTCGCAGTATGGCGGCAACCTAACTATGGCCGTGCGTATTAAAGCGACAAAAATAGCTGTAAATAATATTAAGGAAAACTGGAAATAAGCCATTAGCGAAAATTATACATGTGTATACATGTGTATAGTTTTCTCTAATGGATTATTTCCAAATTTCCTTAATATTATTTTCAGCGATTCGTGTCTATTTTTTCTCCTTCGTTGAGCCTTATGAGTGTATGATTTGTCTTACCTCTCCATTGCCTATGGCCGAGAATATTCGGTCGAATGGAGTCCTGGTCACGGTTGTAACCTTAATAATGGGTTCAGTGTGTTATCTTTGTGCCAGTTATCTTAGGATGTGGCCATAGCGATTAAGGCGCTTTGCAAGTGATATAGGGGCGAACCGGGTAGCCGGTTCGAATCCGGGTCATGCCACTTGGACGTAACGTAAGTGCATAAAGGTGGCTTACTGAACTACGTTATTTCTTGTGTATAATTTTCCCTAATGGCTTATTTCCAATTTTCCTTAATATGGCCGTGAGTAGCTTTAAAAATTCGTTTTAAAAACAAATAAAGGGTTTGCTCAGGTTTTCGTTATGATTTTCTGAACTGTAACCGGTGAAAGGAATCGACAGTATGTGAAGTAAGTGGATAGCCTGAAATGCAGTTTTTCTAAACATAATTACCATTAACACCTCTTCATAGACCTATTGCTTTTGTAACATAAGATTTTGGCAATGTTAAATCAAGCCCTGTTCACTTGCTTCGAAATCTAGCCACGGTAGCGTCCAGAGTACTCGCGATCAAAATGTGGTGCGCCATCTGGCCACAAACCGTTGCCTCCAACTACTTCCGCACAAATCCAAGATGGTGGCGACGTGTGATCACCAAGTCTTAGTCGCTTCACGGCCACAGAGCAGTACAACACGAAACAGTTCGTCTAAATTATCTTCTTTATCATTAGAATTACATTTTAATTTGTGTCCACGCGTGTCCTGCTAAAATTTACGCGATTTCTAAAACTGAAATTGTAATGAAGTTAGCCGCTCGTTGAGTTTCGTTATTTCGTAACTCGCTTTCCATAGTCGAAACCGAAACTGCATATAACGACGCCGCAGTAATGACGCTTAAGCTGTAGTCTCAGTCACTTCCGCTGTTGTCGGCTTGGAGCTCTTGTGGCGAATTTGAGAAACTAGAGAATTCTGACCTGAGTTTTGCACGCGTTCCTTGAGCGGTAAGTGTAGAAAGTGGGTTATCCCGAACGAAGTGTAGTTATTAATCCATATTAAATCAGCTGACCTGGAGTCAGGAAGCTGAATATGCAGCTTCTCTCTAATACGGTCTTGCGAAGAGTGCATGATGGAATGCGTAGGCCTAGTAAGAATTATACCATGGATCCTCCCACGTCCTATAGACGTCATGTATTTGTAACAGACCCTTTTTTTAACATACTAACTGGTGCTCCAAGTGGTGCCTTCACGGGTGGAGCACCAATCAACATCTTGGAGTAGTGGAGTACCAGCCGTTTAGCCCTTTTCCTCAAAGTTCAAACTAATTTCTCCAATTAAAAAAAAAAAATCATTTCGATAAAAAAATAAAATTATAGCGAAACGAATATGTGCAAGCTTTTGGTGCAAGTTGTTCATCATCGGCTATTTTCGGAAATTCCGAATGCCTCCAACCCAATATTTTTACATTTTAAACATTTGAACTGAACATTAGAACTGAAACATTAGAATGGCAGTGGCACATGTGTCCAAATCATGTGTTCAGTAGTGCGCACGCGGGCTGGGGGGGGGGGGCATTGCCCCTACCCTTTTGGGAATAAATGCCCATTTGGAAAAAAAATATGTCCTATTTTGCTTTTCTCACCGATAAATACTTGCACTGCAGTCAGGAGAAATGGCCTAGAGGCCTAAAAAAAGGCAACTTAAAAGAAAGAAAGGAGCTTAAAAGGGTAAAAATTTTACTAAGGTTGCCCCTGCCCTTCTCGGATGTCTGTGCTCGCTACTGCGTATGTTCATTCATTTTCACTTCCATGGCATGACTACGTTGTCATACTCAGTCCAATCAAAGCCTCCTAAGGCAAATGAAACAAATTTTATACAAGCATAAATTTCTGAAAACTTGATTCCAAAAATGTATTCCTTCCTTTCTCCCCCCCCCCAACCTTATTTCTGACCGCCCTATGGCGCAGAATCATGCCCATTTTTTACTATTTGTAACACCACTTCATACTCCTTAAAGAGATGTCATGATTAGTAAGCGATGTACTCCTTATGCCTTCGAGATTAGAAGTTAAAGTACGCGACTTCGTTTTGTAGGAGGTAGCTTTATAAAACCTCCATATTCTACCTTTGTGTTCGCAACTTCGTTAATAATTATTAGAGTCGATTAGACTCTCATGCGAACGGTTTGTCTGTCTGTCTGTCTGTCTGTCGGTCTGTCTGTACGTCTGTCTGTCTGTGTGTTCGCGCTATAGCGTTTTAACGAATTATCGGATGTCTATATCAAATTTTGCACACAGATTCTACGGCACATTTCTAGGTCTAAGTTCGAAAATGGATCGATTCCGCCGGGGAAATCGTACACTAGGAATAATCAAAGATTTTTGTTCGCAGCAAACGTGCGAGGTTCGTTATTTTTTCGTCAGCCGACTCATCCATCCACGACCAAGTACTAGGAACTATGTAGGCTTCGTCAGCGGCGGGAGTCACCACCAACCGACCAATGATTGGCAACTTGATCAATTTTATTCTACAGACCACTGACGTAGGCACTGATCTCCGTACGTACGAACTGGGTAACAAAGTTATATAGTCTAATACCTGGATACGCGAAATTAACGTAGGCGTGGGCTACTTGTTTGGACAATCTTTCATGACTTTACTACGTAGTACTTTTTACGGGAGGGTGGGGGAAGGAGAACCATTTAAAA
This sequence comes from Lithobius niger, assembly GCA_023313725.1. Taxonomy (NCBI): domain Eukaryota; kingdom Metazoa; phylum Arthropoda; class Chilopoda; order Lithobiomorpha; family Lithobiidae; genus Lithobius; species Lithobius niger. The sequence goes on from JAHWFP010033097.1 coordinate 110,429, forward strand.
CAAATTCTACTGTTTCAAATGAAACCGATTGAAGAATCGTAGTGGGCTCGTCTTTAATTGAGAGGTGCCCGCCGCCATGGCATCCGACGCAGTTGATCAAAACATGTATGGGGGGGATGGGGGGAATGAGGCAAAAAAGCTAGCAGGCGACCACTGGTTTTACGGTTGCATAGGCCTCGTGGAACCGCAGCCACGAAATCATTTGGGTGTTAGGATTGTATTCTTAGGAGGAGTGTCACACGTGTTAGATAATTAGTAGCCATACCGTCGCTGTATTCGCAAGAGGAAACAAATCGACTCTCACTATAATTGGTTTAATCAGGTTTATTCTTCATGCGTTCAACACTTTATAGACTGTATTTTCGTTTGATACGAATGACAGTTCTTCTGATCATGCCTTCAGACTTCTCACAGCAAAACACACAGATTCAGTGGATACTGTACAGGGGCAAGGGTGGGCAAGTTCCTCCTAACATTTTTCGTATACCCAGTAAGTTGCTTCGGGGGGCGCGCCCCGCCTACCCAAGTAAAAATGTAAAGCGTTTCATTTTAGTATGCGGAAGTCCAGTTTTTGAGTCCCAATCGGGGTTGTCGTCTTTTCTTTCTTTCTCAGTCTAGTGTATTGTGTATCCTCACAAGGCCAGTCTTTAATGCAGACTGCTTGCTTCGTTTACCCTTTACCTTGTGATTTATTCTTTTAGTATTAGTTATAGGTTCAAAAGATAAGTCTGAAGGTGTTTATTTTTAGTAATTAAAAAAAAAGGCAATACTTAAACTAGCATGCAGCAGAAAAGCTGACAAATAAAAAGGTACAGTGCGATACGTATTAATAAAGCATGCACTTCAAACCTAAACGATGCTTGCTTTTGGCTGCCCACACTAGTCGAAATAGTGTCCGGCCTTGCCCTTCTGCACAGGTCTTACCAAATTTGAAATGCAACCGGCTACACTGTTTTGGTACCATCTTCCTGCACTCCTTTTGGTACCACCTTCCTGCCCCAATGCAGGAAGAAACAAGCGGCTGCAGCGACTACCTAGTCGTAACCTGCCTTCTGTGCAGTTCCGCCACTTCCAATGTTGAGGCGTACACCTCCATCACGCAGTGCAACAGCAATCTGTATTATATACTCTAAAAGCAGCAACCATAACGATTGCCGGTTAAAAATGTGTAGCTTTAATGCCTATTTTACATTTTAGGCGTAATTGTCAGCCTCTATAGACCTAATTTTTACCTGCAGTTTTAATTTTTGCATTTGCTTATTCATTTTTGCAAAGTGGTGCACCTCCTGGCAACAGTGTTACAACGTCACGCGCAATGTAGTATATGGATCAGCGGAAGGGAAGTGACAGGAGGGACGCACGGAGTCATAAAATAGTGTTATTGACGAAGCCGCCAGCGACTCGTATAGCATCTTGACGTTGCCATGGTAACGTGATTTTAGGCCTAATTTTCTTTAGTGCAGTTTTAATTTCGTAAGTAGCAGATAGGCCTAATGGAGAATTTGGTTCGACGGTAAGTCTATCCATTCATGCAGCAATGCGACGAGACTTTTAAACGAAGCTAAAATCCTTTTTCTTTTACGGCTGCGCGTTATTCTTATGATTTCGATTCGGCGATCAAATGTTATTATTTAATTTAGTGACGTCGAGGAAGCCTTTCAGCCATAAGGAAGTAAAAAAGTTTTACTTTGCCGTGTTTTTAAACTAACTTTTGACACTGAAAACTTTTGACGCTCCAAGCCGCTCTGCACCACGGCCACGTTCCGAGCGCAACTTGATTTCACACGTAATAAATACCGAAACGTGGCCGGCCATGTTTTTCGACCGCCCTCTGACGGTCAAGCTTGGAACCCAACTCCGTAAATTAAAGCAGACCGAAGTGAAACTTCGGCAAATGTTGAGCGGGCACTGTTCGTTTGGCCACCTCACCCGTGGGCGGGGAAAAAAAATAAAACTTGGAAAAAATGTTTAAGGAAGAAATAAAGATAACTGTCATTTTTGTTTTATTTTTCCTGTTGTTGTTAGTTTAGGTTAAGTTAGTTTCCAGGTAAAAAAAATTATGGCAAAATTTGGCATTTTAACTTCATAAAAACGGTTTAAACTCATTTTTTTTACCAAAAAGTTACCTCAATTGTTTTTGTAGCGGAAAACGTTTTTTGGCTACAATATAGGCAACAAGTAAAAAAAATAAAAAAAATAAGATAACCATACGTCAGAAGGAAAATAAGTAGAAATATGAAGAATCTACACTATTAAAATGTTCGGTTTGTTTATAAATAAATAAATAAATAAATATAAACTTCGTTGCAGGAGCAACAGGAAAGGAGAAACAGAATTAAAGCCCATGAGAGTAGTGCCAAATGAAAGATAATTATACTCTTTGGATAGGCCTAGTTTCATTGTTCTAATCTGATTTTTTTTACCCTTAACTACGAAAGTGAACTGCGAGTAAAGTTACCCGTGTGCCGAAAAAAAAAGCCTGGCTAAAATGTCCAAGCGAAAAATAAATTGTGTTGTCAGTTTTGTTTTGATTTTTTGTTGTTGTTGTTAGGTTAGGTCAGGTTAGTCGCCTTGGCTAAAAATTTCATCAGGGAAGGACCTGCCTACAGCTTTTGTCTTTTGATCTTTTTTTTCCGCAACCCTTTTTTTCAATCGGCTGGGTTTTTTTTCCATTTGCTGTTTTTTTTAAGATTTTTTAAAAATCTTTTCTCAGAACCAGGCCACCTGGTTACTAATAGCTGTTGCAGCAAGTTTGCATTCAAAGGGTTGTGTCAGCTTTAAGCTACCGTTACGTTACCTCATTAACTTTTTTTCTGCAAGTATCAGTTTTCGCATGTATAGTCGCGATGCTATTTAAGAAATACGTGTTCGGTGAAAATAAGTAGCACTTTTTAACGTCGTCTCCGTTTGGTTTTGTGGCCAAGTCTCCCGCCCCAAAAATTCTGACTTTAGGCCTAAACGTTTGTCGACGCTTTCTTAATTTGGTAGTCAAAAACTTGAAGCTTAAAGGAAAGCTATGTTTATTAGTTGTAGTCTGCTCTGATCAGATCGTCAGATTGTTTTGGGGGCGAACAACGCGTTGCATTATGGGGTCGCAGTCGTTCGTCACTTCCACGCAGCGCGGCACGGCACGCATCAGATTTCAGACGTAATAATTAAAGCGAACCGCTCCGCTCCGTCCAGTACCGAACCTCGCCGGCCACGTTTTGAAACGTGGCCAAGCTGGAGCGCAAAATCACGGCCACGTTCGGCCACGTTTGGCCACGTTCGGTTTATTTATTACGTGGGAAATCAAAATGCACGGTTCGGAGCGGCACTGCACGCTTTATTTATTACGTTTGAAATCGGTATAACGTTGTAAACCGTTGTCGTCTCTATCTGGAACCTTTGCGAAGTTGAAAAAAAGCGACAGACAAAGTCGTTGCATGTCTTCTCAGCCGTTCGCCTTACAACTTGGGGTTGGGGCCCCAGGAACTATCAATCCCTTTGAATTTTCTCCTGCCTCTGGTTGGCACATTCGTTCAGCTTTCTCTTCTGCCCACACAATCCCAGCTACATTTACTGGCCAACACTTCATACTGCCCATCAGTTCACTGCCCCTTTCGCGTGACGTTCAGTAATCAAGATAGATTCTGTCTGATGTAACCGCTATTTACAGAAACCGGCTTATCAGATAATGGCCGTTGGAATTCCGGGATAAAGTTGTGATTTTGTCATCATCTTACACATGGACTGTCTTTCTTTCTTTCTTCCCGTATTCCATATATCCATAAACTATATCACCAGATCAATTGGATTAGATTAGAAAGTAGTGAGTGATACCGTGTCCTTCATCTGCCTTTCGTCTCTGAAAACTAATACGCGGTAGAGGTGGGCGCGGGTCGGGTAAACCGCGGTTCGATGCGGTTCGGGTCGGCTCTGGGTCGGGTCGGGTCCAAAAAAAATAATTACTGCGGTTTGCGGGCAACTGCGGGTCTTAAAAATAAAATTACGTGCAGTTTCGGGTAAACCGCGGGTGAACCGCAGCTAAAATAAATAACCGCTGATAACCGCGTGTCATAGAAAATGCGAAACAATCGTGGCTATTGGGTTTTTTTTCCATGCTTCCCTTCACCATGACGGCAAGGCCAACTGAGGTAGAAAATGCAAGACCCGAAACCGAAACTTCAGTGCGCCGTCAATAGCAAATTAAACCGTACAAACAGCAAACGCACGATTGAAGAGGAGAAAGGGACGCACGCTGGCATGACGTTTTAAAACTTATTTTTAACTAACTAAAAAAAAAATCTTTGAAGAACAAAAAATAATAATCAACTCAAGAACAAGAACGGCGTTTGTTGATTTATAACAATGGCTTCGTGTGGCTTTCTTTTGTTTTCAACATTTTTTTTTTCGTAATCAATGTCTTTGTTAGATTTGTATTTAGCGGTTAACCGCGGGTAAACCGCGTTCGGGTCGGGTCGGGTCTTATTACAGCACACATTTGCGGTTTCGGGTCGGTTCGGTTGTTAGTTCAGACATTGCGGTTCCCTGCGGGTCGGTTCCAGTTTCTGTAAATGCGGGTAATTTCGGTTCCCAAAAATTGGACCCGCGCCCACCTCTAATACGCGGGGAGGATGCTTCGCACCAACTAAAGTTTCTATACTGGTAGCACAACAGTGCTTCTGTATACGTCAGTTTGCATTTCCCTCAATTTTGATAATCCTATTCTATTCTATTGACGAATCTAGGAAAAAAGGTCCGCGGAAAAAAGGTCCGGGGATAAAAGGTCCGGGGAAAAAAGGTCTGGGGAAAAAAGGTCTGCATAAAAAGGTCCGGGGAAAAAAGGTCCGAGGAAAAAAGGTCCGGAAAAAAGATCCGGGGAAAAAAAATCTGGGGAAAAAAGGTCCGCGGAAAAAAGGTCCGAGGAAAGAAGGTCCGAGGAAAGAAGGTCCGCGGAAAAAAGGTCCGCGGAAAAAAGGTCCGCGGAAAAAAGATCCGTGGAAAAAAGGTCCGAGGAAAGTTAAATAGCACGACGTAGGCACTGATAAATGTTAGCTTTAAATATATAGGCCTATGTATGTATATGTTTATAGTGTGAATACAAAACAATACCCTGATTATAAATTTAATAATGCCCTTATTAATTAATGTAGACCAATGCGGTTTGAACTGTCTTGTCTCGTTGGGAGGTGCGGGAGGGGGGGGGGGGG
>JAHWFP010033098.1:0-15383 GCA_023313725.1 Lithobius niger
CAGTCAATACAGGAAAAAATATCATTAATTAACGTATAGTCAGCTTTTCTATAATTGGGACGGGGATGCCAGATTTAACATAGATGGCGACACCGCCATGGTGGTTAGCTTTCCTGTCGCAACGATACAGAGTGTAGCCGGGAAGCCCAAGAGTGCAGTTATCCATTCTGTTAGTGAGGTGAGTCTCAGTGACACAGATCACATCCGGATTTATCGTGGCAACATGGAGCTTGAGCTCGTCAAGCTTGCTGAACAACCCCTGAGCGTTGAAGTTGGAAAGCTTAAGAGTATGGAAAGTTTTGTTAGCAGTCCTGTTTGGCAGGCACCCTTTAGGAGGACGAATTTTACTGTTGAATTGAAAGCACATTAAGATCAGCCTCCAGATCGTCTTGTGATAAATTATTGAGTAGTTCTTCCGAACCAGAGAGGTGCAGGGAATTTCCATCGTCGTCGCCTTCAGTCAGGTCGCTCCAATCCCTTGAGACACTAGTATTTCCTTTTAAGTTAGCTTCAGTTTCTTTTTTTTTCCGTATAGTAATATTGTTGTGTACCGGAACCCCAGCAGAATGGTTGAGAGGATTTGGCTTGAAAAAGTTATCAATAGTTCTTTGTCCATTGGTAGGTCCTTTGGGGGGATCATGCGTGGCAGTAGGAGGAGCAGCCTGATTTGAAGTAGTGGGGTTTCTTGTAGGTTTGCGTCTTCGTCCAGTGAAATGGGCGACACGAGCGCCTGATGGCCAGACATCAGAACCAATGATGATGTCCGCAAAGGTACTATCAACGGTTACACAAAACGATTTATAAGTTGGGTACGTCGTGCGCAGTGGAAAGCAACCCACAGTAAGCCCAAAGGTGGTTTTAATAAGACTTTGAATGTACTCCACTTTAGTACTGACGTGGAGCCCACCAACAAAGATTTTTGTAATCACTTGCTGACTATTTGGGGGCAAAGCTTGGGAGTTGGCAGTGGCCAAGGATTGTGCATCAAGAGTAGGTCGTTGGGTGGACCAAGATGGGAAAACAGGCCTGTCCCCATTTCCGGAATTAGCAACTGGTGGGGCAGTTTCATTGGATTCACTATTATTATCACGAATATTTTTGAGACGACGATAGTCCCTCCGGGAAAGCTGCGTTCTGAAATCGTCAAATTCATCGATATTAATTTCAGGAATGGCGACAGGAGTCCAAGGACGAGGGCGGAGCGGCGCTTGTTCGTTTGGCGCGTTGGACGAGTGAGAGTTAAGGCCAGTTGAGGTAGCTGGGCATGTTTGAGTTTGGGAAGTGTTGCCGAAAATTGACTGCTGACGAACAGAACTGCTTTCGCGTGCAGTAGTATCATCAAGACGTGGTGGAGTAATGTTGGGATCCAATCCAAGGGCCTTTACAGCATTAGTAAAAAAACCAACAGTAGATAAGTGATCTTTAGGACGGCAGGAGATAGAAGGTATAACCGAATTGGCACGGGAGGGAGTTTCGTGCTGCACCGAAGCCCCCGTGGTAAAATGGACACCTGCGATGTTTTCGGTTTCAACTTCAGGAACCTGGCAAATTACCTCACTCGTAGATCCCATGCTAGCAAAACCCTTTCGGACCTCAACAGTAAGGTTCTTGACTTCAGTTGCAAGTAAGTCATATTTGTGCATGATGTCACCGATCACCCTATTCCTCTCAATGAGGGTGTCAGCGACGGGCGAACATTGTTTACAGTACCATCTCAAACCGGTCACATTACCTGGTTTAAGAAGAGGGAAAACATAGTCTGGCAGGTCGGTGCACACAGCATGGCTGGATCCGTAACAAAGGCAACAAGCAAGAATGCTGTCTCCGGAACAAATAGCAGAAAAGCACTTGCGACAGGAGCTCAGCAAAACACGTCCGTCACTAGCGGTCGACATAGCAATAGAGCGATATGCGTAAAGAAAACGTAAAAATCAAAAAGGAGAACGAAGCCATAAAAGCACGCTTAAAAGTGTTAGAAGAGAAGATAAGCAGAGTAAATGACCATAAAGAAGAAACAAGTATGCTGCAAACTAAAATGAACGAACTACAACAGACCCAAAACGAGAGTGAACAATACAGTCGAAACAAAAATATTGAAATCTACGGGGTAGATACAGAAAAAAACGAAGATATAATAGATACAATAATCGACTTGTTGATGGCTTACAGATCCAACACTACGCAGATAATCAGATTGAAAAAGTGCATAGGTTACCCACTAAAAGCAAAACAAAGACACGATTGGCTCAAAGGCAAAAAAGGTAGAATCACCAACGATGACATTTTTCAAAATGAGAATAAAACTAGGATCTTCGTAAACGAACATCTAACTCCGTTCTATAAACAGCTACTGTGGAAGACTAAAGAACAATTGAAGCAAGAATTCAAATATATCTGGGTCAGAGATGGAAGAATACAGTTGAGGAAAAATGATAACAAAAAGTTTGTACATACAATCAAAAGTGCTACGGATCTTGAAAATCTTGCTAAAACTATGCAGCAAAAAAATGGAGGAGATAATCAAGATTCAGAATGGGATTACCAGACAAACGAAACTTACGACAATTTTCCAGATTATCTTGGAAAAAAGAAAAACCAAAACAAAGGTGACGCAGGTATAATTGGCCTACATATTAACATACGAAGCTGCAGAAAAAACTGGGACTTGTTTCTAGCTGAAATCGAAAACAGCACCGTTGTCTGGGACTATATTGTCCTTACTGAAATTAACATAAATAATGATGAACTTATTAATTATGATATGAGCCAATATGTACAATTTGGTAACTGCCGATTTGGTCAAAGTGGCGGTGGTGTGATGGTGTTTATAAAAAAAACACAAATTATCGAATGTTAAATGTGAAAAAATACTAATTAACGGCAACAATGGATTAGATATCGATTTGATTATGATAAATTGACCTATAACTTAATTGCAATCTACAGAATGCCATCATCAAGTAGACACAAATTTGTTTCGGACTTAAAAGAACATCTAAAAAAGGATGAAAATAATAGCAATGTAAATAAGATCTTAATTGGTGATTTTAATTTTAATTTGTTAAAGGAAACTAAAGATAAATCTGAAAAAAACGATATTGAAAGATTTGAAAACTTATTAGCAATTTTTGGTTTTACCCAACAAATTTTTACACCAACAAGAGAGGAATATAAACTCAATCATCATAATAAGTCGTGTATTGACATTATTTACACCAATTAAAAAAAAACTAGTAAATACTGGAATTGTGACCAAACAAAAATTGACGGATCATTATTATATTATTTTAGAAACAACCAACCCAACTGATCTTGATAAAACATCGGGAAAAAAAGTTGTCATTGAAAAAAAATTGAATAACAAAAGGGGCATGAAGGAGTTGGAAAATGTGAATTGGGATTGCCTGAACGAATTAGATGATCTAAATGAAATATACAAAAAAAATCAGTGACGTAATAACACATATTATAATCAGTGACGTAATAACACATATTTATGATAACAACTACTACACTGTTAAAAAAAAGAGCAAAAGTCACATTTAAACAAGAGTGGATGAACAAGGAGTTATTAGAGCTAATAAATAACAAAAATAAATTGTGGACTAAACTAAATAAAAATACACTGTTGTATTATGAACTTAAAAGTATGAGAAATTGAAAAGGGAAGCTAGAACTAGAATTGAAAGCAATAAACAAGACTATTACAAAAACTTTTTCTATAAAAATAAATTTGATGCCAAAAAAGTGTGGATGAAAATAAATACAATTACTGGTAAAAATGGAAAAAAAGAAAATATTGACCAAAATCTTAAAGAAACATTCTCAGATGAAAAATCGAAGATACATGTCAGAATTTCTCTACAAACTTCATCTCTCAAATTGATAAATTGAAAAAAATACTGTTAAGATTAATAAGCCGAAAATACAAAAAATTGGAAAAGGGAAAAATATTTGCAACTCCATGACAATTTTGGAACCAACTGAATACGAAATTAAGGAGATACTAAAAAATATAAACAAAAGAAAATCCAGTGGACATGATGGCTTCTTAATTGAACATTTCATTCAAACTGAGAAAAATACAGCTAAATTCCTGAAAAAATTGATAACAGAAATCATTAACAAGGAAGTTTGGTCTGAAGAATTTAAAAAGCAAATAATACGTCCTATTTACAAGAAAGGTGATAAGAAAAACCCGAATAATTATAGACCTATAGCGTTGTTGCCAGTACTGAATAAAATAGCTGAAAAATATTTCACAAATAAAATTGTAAAATTTATAAATCACTTTAAATTTTTAAATAAATATCAATTTGGTTACCAAAAAGGAAAGGGTACAATAGATGCACTAAATTGTATTAATAATAACGTTACAAGAGCGCTTAATGAAGGAAAACATGTGGCGGCTATACTAATTGACCTCTCAAAAGCTTTTGATACTCTGGATAAAAACATTTTACAAACCAAACTAAACAATTGTGGCATCCGTGGAAAAATGCTAAATATATTAACAAATTACTTAACAAATAGGAAATGTTGCGTAAAAATTGATGGCAAAATGGATAAATGGAAAAACGTAGAATTTGGAGTACCACAGGGCTCGATTATTGGACCACTCCTTTACCTAATCTATGTTAATGATATACAGGATATAGACTGGACTACTTATCTTATCTTATTTGCTGACGATGTTATGATGCTCTCAATCAATTTGAATTTTGAAACAATGGCAACAAACTTACAACAAGACTTCAATTTATTAAACGATTATTTTAATTTGAATGATTTACATATCAATGCGGAAAAAACATACCTTTTATCGAATAAAACTTCTCATATGATATCTGGAAAAGCAAGTATCATCCATCATAACATTGACTGCAGAATAAAAAATAATTGTAAATGTAAGGAACTGGAAGTGGTGCAAGAAACTAAATATTTATGACTACTAATTGATTCTAATTGGAAATTTTACAATCACATTGAAAACTTAATAAATAAGATAAGAAGAACGATACCTATCTTGTATCGTATTAGGAATATTCTGAACAAAATTAACAAAAAACAATTGTATGAAGCTCTTATACTATCAAACGTAAGGTATGCCATCACCAAACATCAAAAGGACTTATTGACCGACTACAAAAAATACTCAACAAAGCTGCCAAAGTGTTATTTTATAATGCTAACAAACCAAAAAGAACATGTGATATTTTAAAAGAAAACAAAATCATGACAGTTTTGACATATTTCAATATACGATACTTGTAGCCTACAGAATTATTTTAAAAGCGAATGGAAATATCCAATTGAAAGACCGACAAGAAATAATCAGAATTGGTTAAAAGAACCAAAATACACAAATTCATATGGGAAGAGAGGGTTAAATTTCTTAGTGCCCAGTTCTTTTAACAAGCTACCAAATAAATTAAGACATTTAACGATAAATAAATTAAAACATCAGTTTAAAAAGTTTGTTATGGAATGATAAATTTAGTTTTTTTTAATTTTTTGATTCCTATTGACTAACACCTGTCAACTTCTTGGAAATTTACATGTAAATAATATGCATATCTATTGATGTTATATATTTATATTTATAAATATTTATATGTTACTAGACTAATGTAATTACATAAAATTGCAGTATAATAATTGTATTTGTGCACGTACAAATTCTACAAATTTCGTGCAAAGTGACAATAAAATTATTGTTATTATTATTATTATTATAAAATACATTAGCTGAACTCGGATATGATAAAAAAAAATGATTCACCAACAAGAGAAGAAAGTGTATTTAAAAATGGAAAAATATATGATAGAAAACTCGTGTATCGATCATATTTATGTAAAACATAGGTGACGGTAAAGGAGGGACACTTACTGGAAAAAATTCTGATCATAACTTTACAATGTATTGGATGTGGAACAAAGATAAAAGTGATACTAAATTTAAAGCAAAAACTGTAGAAAATGAAAAGTATGTTAAACCACATCAGCATAAGATTATAAAAGAAATGAATGAAATAAACTGGGACTGTTTAACTGACAAGACTTGTCCGAACACGATTCATAATGAAATCATTAATAAAATAAACAGTATTTATCAGGATAATGTAATAAAAGAAACTTCTAATAACAAAAAAATCTATAAAAAATCAGAAGAAAAAAGAAAGGAGTGGTTAACAGATGAGTTAGTAAAACAAATACACAATAAAAATAAGCTACGGAATAAAATCAGGAAAACTGAAGAAATTAGCGAAGAAATAATTACAACTTATAAAACATTAAAAAGGGAAATAAATAAAAAAATTAAAGAATGCAAACAAAATTATTATGCAATAAAATTAAGTAATTTGCAATAATATAAAAAATCTATACGGGATGTGTTGATGAAGTCACAGGTAAAATTTAAAAAAGGAAATATTGATGTAGACATAAGAAACACATTTAAAACAGAAACTGCTATAGAAACAGCTAACGATTTTAATGATATTTTTCTAAGTCAGGTACCAATCTTAAAAGAAAGTGTGAAGGAAGAACACATGGACTACAAAAAAGGGAAATACCACAGAGAACTAAATAAGACACCAAAACCAAAAGATACTTTAATAAAAAAAAAGACAATGTATTTAGATTTTGCAGAGGAAAATGAAATAAAAACAATAATTAATGAATTAAAAAAACAAAAGCAACAGAAATTGATAAAATTCAAACTGATCACATAAAGCAATCAAAAGTAAATACAGCACAAACAATTAAAATTTTATTAATGCAATGAATAAAAATGAAATCTGGGCAGATATGCTGAAAATACAAATAATCAGACCAATATATATAAAAAAGGTTTAAAAACAGATAAAAATAACTATAGACCAATAGCCTTGCTTTCAATTATTGACAAAATAATAGAAAAATTCTTTGCAAACAAAATCAGACAGTTTTCAGAAAAAAATGAAGCTATTATCTAAAAATCAATACGGATAATATACACAAAATAAAGGAACAACAGATCTATTGGTTAAAATCAATGAAATTATTAGGAAGGCGTTAAATGACGGGAATATATTTTATAAAATCTACAGCCGCTTGCCGGTTTTCGCAAAATGAAGGGAAATATGTAGGAGTCATACTAATGGATTTACAGAAAGCATTCGATATTTTCGACGAAAACATATTAATAAAAAAATGTGAACAATTAGGATAAAGAGGAAAAACACATAACATTATAAAAAGTTATCTGAAAAATAGACAAACGACTGTGCAATTAAATGGAAAAAATAGCAAACTAAACAAAATCGATTTTGATGTACCACAGGGATCAGTGTTAGGGCCCGCGTTATATTTAATTTATACAAATTTTATTTCAAACAACTTGGAAAAAAAGCAAACTTATTTATTTGCCGATGACACAATTCTAATCTCAATAAACAATAACTATTCAGAAATTATGAACAATTTACAGGATGATTTTAATCAATTAAATGACTGGTTCATAACAAATGAATTATTCATTAGCAAAGAAAAAACAATCAAAATAGACATAAATGTGCCAAAGATGAATAAATTCAAAGAAATGTATATTATTAAACATTATGGGAACTGTAAAAACTCAAATAATAACACATTAGCTAATGGATGCAATAACAACTGTTCAAAATTGGAAAAGAAAAAAATGCAAAATATCTAGGGGTCAACATAGATTCAAACTGGAATTTTAAACCTCATATCTTACGCGTTATAACAAAACTAAGACAAATTTTACCCAAATTATATCAATAAGTATTTTAAGCCCCAAAAAAAAGTGTATGATGCGTGGGTAGGGAGTGTGGGTTCACAGCGAATTATCGAATAGAAAGAGAACAAAAATTGCAAAATAAAATAGTCAAAATATTATTTGGAAATGAAATAAAAAAAGTCTACTAGTGATATGTATAAAGAAAACAGAATTTTAAAATTAATAGAATTGAGAAACTACACAGTAATTACAAACAAGATTATATGCATAACTCCAGATATTCATGAAAAAATAAGCAAATTTTTACAACACCAAGAATAAATAACGAATAGGGTAAAAGAAACAAACAGTGGTACATACCACACATTTTCAATAAATTAGATAGAAATTTGATGAACTATCAGAGTATAAAAGAACTAAAAAAAACATTGATTGAAAGCTTAATAATGAAATAATGCAAAAAAGATTCTATTATTATTATATTGTTTATTCTTTTTTCCCCCCATTGTTTTGTATTTGGGTATTTCAGATAAATAATATCAAGAGTGAGATAGGTGGTATCTCACTCTTGATAATATATATGCAAAAGTCAATAAAATTGTTTTTGTTTAATATATAGTGGTGTTTAATGGAAATATTTCTATCATGTATCACCAATGGTGAAGTGTTGATTATGTATGTATGTTAGTTTGAAAAAGAGTGTAATTGAAACTCATACAAACTATCAATGATAGTTTCAAGGATTACGATGCGTCACAGTATTGTAATTGTAATAAAGATTATTATTATTATTATTATTATTATTATTATTATTATTATTAACATGGCTGCTCCCATGGATGTTGGAGACTAAAAAACACTGGACAAAAATGTAAGAATTTGAAAGGAAAACGAGTGCTGCTCACACCCAAAAGTAAGGAGTGACCTTGTGAATGTTTAGAGCACACATAGAGGTAAACAAACAAAACGAAGTAAGTGTTAAAGTATTCGTTCTGGGCAAAACATTTGAGGCAATCTGATCAAAAATAGTGAGGGGAAGACAGCCATTTATTTTTCTGCAGAGTGTTCGTTTGATTGAACTTTGTGTTCCGGAATGAAACTGGTTGATACGGAATGAAACCGAAAAAAAAATGAAGTGCAGAGAATGTAAAGAGAAATTGGGAACTCAAAATTATAATGTAGTGTGTGGAAAATGCAAGGAAACATTTCACTACAATTGTGCAAAAGTGACAGCAAAAACTTGGGGTGCAAAAAGTGTTAAAAAAAAAGAAGAATGGAGATGTTCATATTGCAGAATAAAGAAAATAGGAGTGGAAGATGGAAAAACCGTGACAGATACAGAAAGTAACAAAGACAAAGAAAGTGAAAGTGAAAACGAACAGGAAAGTGTGGGTGAAACCGGAAATGAAGCAGAGATGAACAGTTTACAGAAAATGATGGTCAGAATTGAAAAGAAAATGGACACACTTTTGGGAGTACAGAAGACAATAGATAAATTACAAAAGGATCAAACAGATATAATAAAATCACTGGACTTTCTGAGCAACGAGATTATTGAAGTGAAGAAAAATTTTCAAGAAGCACTAAGAAAAATAAAGGAACTGGAGGGAAGAATACTGGAATTAGAAAATAAAAATACACAAAAAGTACAAGAGACGAAAAAATTGGACGCAAGAATTGCCGTTTTGGAAAAAAAACAAGATGTGGAAAAACAATTGGAAAAAACAGTACATGAACTGGCAATGTCAACGCATGACAAAGAACAATATGACAGGAACAGAAACATTGAGATTAACCAACTAGGCTGGATGCCAGAAGAAAACTTAAAAGAAATAGTGCAGATTGTGGCTAATAACTACAACATACGTTCCTACAAACCTGAACAAGTGGAGGCTGCACATCGAATACCCAACAGAAACAAGGGAAAAAAAGTGCCATAATAATACAATGTAAAAGTAGGGAATTTAGAGATGCGTGGTTGGATAACAAAAAAAAAGTTGTTACTAATGATGATATTTATGGAAACGGAGATCGTAGCCGTGTTTATATCAGTGAGAACATGACTCTTTATTTTAACAACCTTTTTTGGAAAACGAAAGAATATGCCAAGACAAATGATTACAAATATGTTTGGTTCAAGAAAGGAAAAATAATGATGAGAAGAAACGAAAATAAAAGTGAAGTTAAAATTGTTAAATCGGAAGAGGATTTACAACAAAACAATAACAATGTATAAAAACATAATATTTGAAAAACAGAAGTGGAAAAGGACATTGGAAACAATTGTAGCCTAAAAGTTTTTCATGTGAACATGAGAAGCTTACGATAAAATTGAGATTTATTTTTATATGAAATGTTAGAAACTGCAGTGTTGTGGGACGTAATAATTTTAACTGAAGTGAATATAAAACAGGAGGAAACAAATAACTATCAACTAACTGGCTATGTGAACTATAACAAAACCAGGGAAAAAACAATCAGAGGAGGAGGAATTATGATATATGTACAAGATAATATTAATATTATAGAAGCTAAAAAAAAAAGAAATAGTGGAGGAGGATTATATTGAAATTACACTCGAGAAAGGACTGCAAAGATGTAAAATACTAGCCATTTACAGAAGCCCTGCATCGAATAAGAAAAAAATTCATTCAAGAACTAAAAAAAATTATAAACCAAAAAAATGAAGCAAAAAATAATGAAAATACAATAATTATAGGAGACATAAATATTGACACTCTCAAGAGAGAAAATGGAAACGAAGATAAGCAAGATCAACTTAACATTGATAAATATGAAAATGTAATGGTGAGGGCAGGCTTTGAAAATTTGATTGAATCTGTAACAAGGGAAGAAGCCAAAATTGTCAACAATTTAGTGAAACTGTAAGAGTCATGTATTGACCATATTTATGTAAAATTAACAAAAGTGAATGAGAATATTAATAGTGGAGTTATAAAAAAGAAAATAGCAGACCATTACATTACTGTATGCTGGCTTTGGACTGATAACAAAGAGAAAAATCATAATAATAAGGAAGAACCTGTAGAAGAAAATGACAGTAGAAAATATAATAATAAAAAAATAATAACTGAATTGCAACAAAAAAATTGGTGTTGTCTGGATAAAATAGAATGCCCAAATGAAATATGTGCAGAGATTATACTTTCAATAAGAGAATTTACGAAAAAAATCAAATAACAAATAGGCTACAAAAAAAACCTAATAAAAATAAAAGTCAGATAAAAAAAAAGAAAAGAATGGATAACTAATGAAATTGTTCAGATGATAAATAAAAAAAAATTATGGACAAAAATCAAAAAAGAAGATAAAAACATAAATCCACAGCTACTGCAAGAATACAGAGCTTTGAAAAATGAAATTGTGAAAAAAATTGACAAGTGTAAACAAGAGTATTATAGAGGTAAAATAGAGGAAACCAACAATTGTAAAACGTTATGGAACATTACTGATGAAATAAATACGAAACTAAAGAAAAAACAAAATATTGATGATCAGCTAGTGAGAGTTTTTAAAGAAAAAACTATACAGCAACTGGCAAATGACTTTAATGATACTTTTATAATGCAAATACCAAAATTAAGGGAGAAATGTGAACAAAAAATAAAGAATTATAAAGAGGGTTATCATTATAAAACAAAACTAGAAAAGTTTAAAAGGAAAATTGTAAACATAAATAATAAGACCTTTTTTGTACAAAATCCAACAACAACAGAAATAAGAAATATAATAAAACAACTTAAAAATACAAGGGCAACAGGCATGGATGGTTTTAATACAGAAAATTTTAAAAAATTAGAAGAAAATACAGCAATTTTTATTTTTAAACTGATAAATAGGATGATTGAAAAAGAAATATGGCCAGGTCAACTAAAAATCCAACTACTGAGACCAATTTTTAAAAAAGGTGAAGCAAATAATTTTAATAATTATAGACCAATCTCTTTATTATCTATTATTGATAAAATAATCGAAAGATTCTTTTCAAAAAAAATAACTGAATACATTGAAAAGTTTAAATTATTAAATAACATACAATTTGGATACACTAAAAATAAAGGTACATCTGATCTATTAATAGAATTAAATGAAACCATAACAAAGGCTCTAGATGAAAAAAAATATGTAGGTGCTGTTTTCATTGACTTGCAAAAAGCTTTTGATTTTTTTGGTCCAACAATATTACTGAAGAAATGTGAAAACATTGGTCTGCGTGGAAAAATTTACAATTTAATAAAAAGCTATCTAACAAATAGAAAATCAACTGTTAAGATAAAGGAAAACTACAGCAGTTATACAATATCACATATGGAGTACCGCAAGGATCCGTATTGGGACCACTACTTTTCTTAATATATGTAAATGATATCGATAAATTTGTTAAAAAATCTAAAGTTTATATGTTTGCAGCCGACACAATCTTAATTTCAATAAAAACAAATTATATCGATATGAACAGCAACTTACAAAAGGACTTTGACATGATTAATGGGTGGTTAATGGAAAACGAACTATATATTAGTGAAGAAAAAACATCATACCTTGAAATAGCAGTACCAAAAATGAAAAATAAACAAAAGGCGAGAATAATAACACATTCTGAACAATGTAAAAAAATTAAGTTCGGAATAAGTGATAATAGTTGTAACGAAACCTGCAAAGAAATTGACACTAAAATTGTAACAAAATATTTAGGATTAGAAATTGACATGCATTGGAACTTCAAACAACAGATTTTAAGAATAATAACAAAACTTAGACAAATCATACCAAAGTTATATAATGTTAAATACATTTTGTCTAATAATAATAAAAAAAATTCTATATGAAGCATGGATAAGTAGCATTTTACGCTACGGAATTGAAATTTATGGTTTTGCAGCTGATTATTTAATACAAAGACTTCAAAAAGTACAAAATAAGGCAATTAAGGTCCTGTTCGGGAATAATCAAGAAAGAACTAATGAAATATACATAAAACATAATATTTTTAAAATAACAGATTTAAGGGATTATATAATAATTGTAAAAAGTTATTATCAAAATAAATATAAAATATATGATGAAACAAAAAGTAATCGTTTGAGAACAACATCACAGAAATTTAAATTACCACAATGGAACAATACATATGGAACAAGAAATAAGAATTATTACATACCGAATATATATAATAAATTAAATAAGAATATGTTAGAATATCAGTCCAAAGCTGAATTAAAACGAAATCTAATGACTGAATTAATTAAAAAATATAAATTACAAAATTAATTTTAAAGATTATTAAAGGTACTCGTTGACTTATTGTGTTATTAAAATGTATTAGTTTTAATAGTAATTGTTTATTTCATGTATGTATAATGTAATTGTCATGTATAAAACGTGTAGAATTATTGCTGCTCATACAAGTTTGTTAATTCAAACTTCGAGTTTTTTTTCATGCAATAAAATTATTATTATTATTATTATTATTATTATTATTATTATTATTATTATTATTATATTATTATTACCCTTTGTGAAGTGAATGACGTGTTTATGTGAAGACATACTTTTAATACAAAAAAATATTTTTACTTAATAACGTTTTTAGATTGTTTGGCATCGTTGCTTTATGATTTCTGGGAAGATGAGCCACCGCCCTCTCCATTCCCCTCTGCCACCCGACCAGCACATAAACCCTTGACTTCATAGACCCAGAAATATTCAACCTTGTCCTGTATCGCGCAGGTCACACGCTACGTTTTGTTAAACGATCCTAAATAGTCTACAGGTCTAGTCTTTAGATAAGATCAATACATTTTTCCTAAAATCGAGTTTTGGTTACACTATACTTTTTTTGCCAGAACAAGTCATTATTAAAAGAATGGGTTATTTTGGGTATTTTGAGATATCGTTAATGGAGATTTACAGAAGGACATCAACAAGAGTTTCACATTATTTCAAAATGATTCCCCAAAAGTAGAACCAAGAATATCAGCATTCTTAGTGGTGGGGGAGGGGTAGCAAAGTAACCTCTATTGGGGTGCCATCCAACATTTACACACTTAAATTACTGACTCTTAATAATAATTTCAGGAATATATATTAAACACTGTGCCTGGGTTTGGCCTATGTCTCAAAACTGGAACCAAATTCTGTAAAAACTATGCGCTTAATTTCCTTGTCTGTTGACCAGGCATCCTTTATGTAGCCATGCTTCCGTCATACATTATGCATCCTTGACCATCTATCTGTTATTGCAGATGACAGCATCGGAAAGGTCATCACTCGACTTTGATCTTTGTGCTCTTAACTGCTTGCCAAATTGCTACGAAATTTGGTATGCACTTAATCTGTATGCATTCTGGTGCTGTTGAAGTTTTCAGCTTTCATGGGAACACAGAACATACCGTCATGGTAATTATCAACACAACTGCATCGCTTCTCGGTCTTTTGGCCAAGGTACAAGACGAATTCTCATATATTATGTAAACAGATTAGACGCTCGTTGCATCATAGCATGGAAGCAACAGTCGGTAAGAGTGATGAAAGCCCACTCTACTCATAGCATTGATTGTGTTAGCGGCATCCACATAAACGAGTTATTCTCATTATTAGTACTAAACAAGCTTTATTTTGCAGTAACTGACTAACATTAAATTCTTCGCACGATTTATTGCTACTATACGCGAAAAGATAGTTTAATATACTTTTAAAGAGAAAAGAAAATGCCATAGTGCAGTATACAGTATAACACGCCTGTTTAAAATGCATGAGACGATGGAGTCCTTGTGTGTTAGTGTTTAAGTAGTGTCTAAGTTAGATTGTAGTGTGAACATATGGCTTGAAGACCCTTTCGGCTTAATAAAACTCAAACTCAATCTAGAATCTTTGTTTAGACGTTTAGTGGCGTAAGAGTTACGTATCCATCAAGCCATTGTTGTTAAACTTTAAGTATATTTAATGGCCATGTAAAGTTTAAAGCCCGGGCATCACACATTATGAGTATTGAGTACCTTCCACAGTTTAATATAGCTGCCAATGCCATGTTTTTCACAGTGCGCTTGCACAGTGACGCAATGAAGGATCGGAAACTAAGTGGATAAAGGTAGAAGACTTTGTAACCAAGACTTTGCAACCATGAGCAAACTTGTTGGTTATGCTCGGTTAAGGAGATTTGAAAACTTGCGTCGCATATACTGATTCCTCGGAACACGTCGTATATTAGTTTTTGTTCACCAGACCCCTCCTCACCTTGTCGAAAAATCTACTATTAACATACCTTCTAGACACAATCACCATGCTAGGTAAAAAAAATTACACCATATCGTAAGACACTAAAGTGTTAGATCATTTTTTTCATCACTTGTTCATGCAGGCAATACAGCAATTCTTGCAATGACTGCCTTCTTTCCTGTTCGATTTGCATGTGTCCAAGAATGGTCTTTGTGTTTTCTTTCATTTCTCATTTCTGGGTACATAAAACATTAACGGTCTAACAGCACAAACTCACTACCTGCTTTACATTTTCCACAAACTGTGACAAATGATGGCAAGAAGTACGTATATTAAGCATAAACGTAAGACATTTATTTACCATAACCTCTTCCCTTATTTTATCATGCGTGGTAAAAAT
>JAHWFP010033099.1:165-12670 GCA_023313725.1 Lithobius niger
ACCTATCAGGCTGTCCGGCAGAGAGTAAAGTGCAGCGAAGCTTGGTATAACTGACCAGCCGGATGGACAGCCATCGGATGTCGTGGTGGAAGAGCAATCGGCCGTACCTATTGGACACCAGGACAACTCGAGCGTAACCGATACAACGTAATATCCGATTTCCGCTCGATGGCGTTACCAAGCGCACATACCTTTCTTCCAACACCCCCTCCCTCTCCCCGCCATCCTTTTCCCAGTGGACCCAACCATCCTTTAGAAGCTCCAATTAATAACAATCCAACAGAGCCAATACGAATGCAATGGATCGCCAATAATTGGGTTTTCCGCCAGCTCTCTGTAATGCTTTCCGCCCGCTTATCAAATATTGAAGGCCATCTCTTCATTTCGGCTTTCTGGTTGAAATGTAGGAGCAGTCACTCACTAATCAGTCAAACATTTTATTAATTAAAGGCAATAAATTGGAATTGGTCATGCCCTGGAGACACGAGCTGTAACTGTGACAGCGTTGTACGCTAATGGTGCTTGATGCGTTTCCAGGAAGGCTTTAAGCTGTTGAGAGCTGGTGTAGGGCGATTAGAGTTATTAGCCTGGAACTATTTTTCTCAAGCTTGCTGTAGTATTAACAAAATGAAAAGCTGCACCGTGGACCTTGTGTATTGTCTAATCAATACAGATGCAAACCTATTTACGTTGCCTTTTGGACTTAAATGTCAGACTGCCTGAGCGGGAATTGAACCAACGACCTCTAAGACCAAAGGCCGGAGTCCTACCGCTCAGCCATACTGACAAGGCCATGTCGGTATGGCTGAGCGGTAGGACTCCGGCTTTTGGTATCAAAGGTCGTGGGTTCAATTCCCGCTGAGGCAGTCTGACATGTAAAAATGTTATTGGACTACATGCGCGGGTGAGGCATGAACAAAAAAAAAAAAAGGTTAAAACAATAAAAGACGGAGGGACCAGGCCTTACTACAATATCTGGTGGCGGCCATATTCTGAAATCTGCTGAAAATTAAAATTATTGCTAAAATTATTTCCGAAGAGTTCGAGGGGTTGCGGAGATTTACGGATTTGCTGGGATTTAAAGATTTACAAAAGATTGAAATACGTTTTAATGATTTACACGAGAATTTTCAAGATTTACACGGATTTACAGAAGATTAAAAAAAATTGTTACATAAGTTTTGCGGATTTACACAGATTTACAGATTTGAAGATTTACATGAAGATTTGCATATTTGCTGGGATTTAAAGATTTACAAAAGATTTAAGTAAGATTTAAATGATTTACGCCAGATTTACGTGATTTACAAGATTTGAATGATTTATGCAAGATTTAGATGATTTGCACAAGATTTACAGATTTACAAGATTTGCAACGGATTTGTAAATCTAAATCTCGGGTGTACGAGATTTCTAGCTTTGTCGAACCCCTCGAGTGTTTCTATGCTTTTGTTAGCTTTTTCTCTGTCAGCGAACAACTATGGCTAACATAAGTTTCGAAAGCAGCGAAAACTTCTCGAACGCACCTTTCGGTATTTCACCAAACGTTCGGTCTGCCTTTCTACTATAGGGCAGTGACATGCCGTAGTATTATTGCATATATAACTCTATGGTGGAGCCAGTAACTGGGTTAGCTACAAGGGGCACTGGAGGGCGAAAAGAAGGGCGTCTTACTGAAGACAATGCTATAAGAGTGGATTTCTTAGGCCTATAACGCGCGATTTTTGACGATTTGTTGGCAGTTGCTGACATTTTTAAGCAAGTGGAATCTTTATTTACCGCTTACAACCTCTCAGCATAAGAGATCGGAGAAAACAACGGTTTTTTTTAAGCCTAAAAAATACGCCTGCCTTGACTAGAAGTGCCGTTGTTTAACCCTCCATTTCAATCTAGTGCCCCTTGCAAGTATCTCTCTTGTAGCCAATATGACGTCACTTACCGCTGCTCTATTCCATACCACAAAAGGCTTGTTCATGCCTTGTTTTGACTTCCCTCCGTACTCGCTTTGACAGGGGTGACCTTCTTCTTGTTTTCAAGATTCTCCATGGTTATGATACTCTCTCATCTCACACCTTCATCACCCTTGCCCATTTTAATATTTCTCGTGGTCACAGCCTCAAACTGCTGCCCAAATCTCTCATAGACTAACACAAGGAAGGGTGTTTTTTTCACAGAGAGTTGTTAGTCTGTGGAATGGGCTGCCGCAACACATTGTCACTGCCTCCGGTGTTGATAACCGGAAGTCTTCTTTTGACAACATGTCTTCTTATTAATTTGTGCTTGGGCACTAGAGGCTAATCAGCCTTTGCCGTCACCCCCTTTAATTTAATTTAATTTAATTTAATTTAATTTAATTTAATTTAAATAGGTTTTCATCTGTACTTATTAATCACTTTTCCAGCCCATTTGGCCTTTCCATCCTGTTGTTCTATTGTCAGCATACAGTTATAGACACTTCCACCCAAAACCAAATCTGGTATAAGAGAAGCTCCCAAGTTTCCAAAAAGGGCCGGCCCCTGAAAATAGTGATATCATTCAACTATGAAAAGGCCGCCAGGGTTAATCCTATTAGCCAAGTTAATCGTACCGTATAATACTTTGGACATTAAATGAAAACTTGAAGATTGCTACTGCTATAGTAGCAATATTCTGGTTTTCACTTTAGCCTTCGAACTATTAGTATAGGTGCGATTAACTTGGCTTATAGGATTAACCTTGGCGGCCTTTCCCTGGTTGAATGATATCACTACTTTCAAAGGCCGGCCCTTTTGGAAACTTGGAGGCTTCTCTTATACCAGATTTGGTTTTGGGTGGTTCACTTAAACGACACAGTCTGCTAGTGAGGCCGCCTTTTTTCATCAACAATATCTTTTAACAATCGGATGCCTACAACAGTCCGGTCGGTGATCTACTGTTGTTTTGACTAGATGTTAATATAGTCTTTGTCCGATCTTTGCAACCACCTTTTTACCGCTCACCGTTATATTATAGCATATCGAGATAAACGACGCATCGGGAAAAGAACCTGTGTTGCGTCACTTTTCTTTGGGGGGAAAGTGGGGAAAAGGTTTTTGGAGGGCGACATTATTTAATGGATTACTAGACAACTGGTTTGTCACTATTTCTGAGCGGATGCCAGGCTGCACTTCGCCCATTTTGTCGAATATTTGAAATTGCCTTAAAACGCAACTCTATAACCAAACTGATTAAGCTTAAATACTGTTATTTAAATACTGTAATTTAAGCTTAAATCCTGTTTTAGTTTAAATACTTTTGCCTTCTTTCCACGTTTTATTCGTCGGGGTGGGGGGGTGAGGGGGATTCTTTAACCAATTTGTTTAGGGGCACAAGCGTGAGTAACCACGATTGTAGCTGGTTGGAATTTGTTTTTCATAATTAAATGATTTTACCGATGTGTGCTTTTAGCCTCGTTGTGATCTGCACGGATCATGTTCTCAAGAAGAACAGTGTACACATTCTGAACACAAATGAAAATGTACGACTGGCGTACTGAAGCTGTAGACATCTCGGTAACGAGAAAGGTTGGCTGTCGTTTTCGTGTCGAGGTGGGTGGCAGCAAAGAGACATATATACCTGTGGCACGGAGGTTAAGAAGAAGAAGACAAATAGAGACAAACCAGATATTGGCACCCCTTGGGCACATCCCTAGCTCGAACCTGAACCAACAAAACAAAAATACGTGACAAGTCGAAGAACTTTTGCAGCGCCTGCGAACGAAATAGCTATACGCCAATGCTTCTCCATCTTTATATCACCCATACCAAATGCTGTACTATAAGGCAGAGTGTCCCAGTAAAACGACAGAGCGCGACTGCGAGCAAGGCCCGCTGAGATAGTAGCTGCGCTCCACTCCAGGCCCGTCAGCTTGCTTCTGTTTAGTGACAGACACGCCAGGAGTCGTCCAGTACCGTACGGCATGAGAATTGGTATCTGAACAAAATGTATGCTTTAAACTTTAAGCACGTAAAGGTAACGATTAAATTGCGAGATCTGGCGCATATTGAGGGATTTTCACGCGTTCACTTAGTCCAGATACAAATTCCTTAGGGTTCTCAATCCGTACGATACTGGACGACTCCTAGCGTGTCTGTCAATAAACAAGCAAGCTGACGGGCCTGGGGTGGAGCGCACATACTAGCTCAGCGTGCGTTGACTGACACAGGAAAGCTTCAAAGACCGTCCACTAGATGCCGTTAGGGTGCATTTACGCAACAACTCGCCTTTGCATTCTCGCAGCTAGAATTTAATCGCTGTGGCAAAGAAGTTGTTGCCATGGTAACAACGCTACCTGGATTAGCTTAAAACCGACGTCGTTTGAGTAAATGCTTTTCGTCTTGTAATCCGTGATAAAATAAAAAATAAAGAATTCCTCCTGACGAAATTTTCCCTGTTGCTGCTGAACTCGCATTATTGAATGTTTTCGTTGTGAGGCGGTAGAGCTAAAACCATCGCCATGTTGGAATTTCAGATAATTTTCTACCATCTAGTTGCGAGAATGAAAGGGCGAGTCGTTGCGTTAACGCACCCTTGTTCTCGAAAACGAAACTAGGACGAAAACGAAACTAGCACAACACGGCAATCTAGCGGCATCTCTCAGCATACCCCAAAAAATTGCTTTTTTGGTTTCAGTTTCAGTTCAAGCGACTACATTTCCCCGACCCCCCCCCCCCCCCCACCCCCCTCCAACGATCAACAAAGCCCAGAGACAGTTAGGGCGCGTTTACGCAACGATTCTCCTTTACATTCACGCATGGAAGCAAGAAATCATCTGAAATTCCAACATGGCGGCGGTTTTAGCGTTGTCGACTCGACACGAAAACAGTCAATAATGTGAGTTCAGAAGCGTATGGGAAAATATTTTGTCAGAAGGAATTCTTTATTCTCACGAATTAGAAGACTTACAGGATTTATGCAAACGACGTCGGATTTACCTAATCCAGGTAGCGTTGTTACCATGGCAACCACACCTTTGCCGTCGCGATTAACTTCTAGCTGCGAGAATTGAAAGGCGAGTCGTTGCGTAAATGCGCCCTACTAGAAGCTAGAAATCACCTCAAATGCCAACATGGCGGCGGTTTTATGTCTACCGCCTCGCAACGAAAACAGCAAATAACGTTGAGTTCAGAAGCGTTTGGGAAAATTGTTTCGTCATGAGGAATTCTTTATATTATTGGCACGGATTATAAGACTGCAAGTATTTACTCAAACGATGTCGGATTTAGCTAATCTATTTAGCGTTGTTACCATGGGAATGTCCACCTTTGCCATCGCGATTTAGTTCTAGCTGCGAGAATACAAAGGCGAGTCGCTGCATAAACGCCCCCTAACTCCTAGTTACTGGAATCGAATTGCGAGAAGAACGTTTTTCTCATGGCCAGTCGTATGTGGCAACATGAAAAGCTTCAAATCCAACGAAATCATACATATTGCCAGATCATGATAAATCAACCGGAAATGTCGTTTACAAACAACTTTTGGAGTCACTGTTAGTTTAGTTTTGAACGCAAGTAAATCGCATATAAGACTATGATTGGATTTTACATACCAAAAAAAAAGAAAAAAATTAACCCCACTTCCCCATATTACAATCCCGGGCGATGCCGGGTACTTCAGCTAGTAAAGCTCATAAAAAAATACATAAGTGGACTTCCGGAGAACTGCGAGAAGGAAAACGAACTCACCCCTCACTTCAAACGATTTTTCTTAATGACACTGCAATTCCACACTTCCCGTCTGAATGTCATCTATGAAGTCGCAGAATGAACTTTTGATGAAATTTCCTTTTTAATATTTTTTTTTTAGTTAAAGGGATGATTACGTTTCCGAAAGCGACAGTTTTCTACTAAATATATAGCAGAATTGCCACGTCACGGTCGCAATTGTTTTTAAAATGAACTTCCGTTTGGTACATTAATTCAAACTCAGTCGTCGAACAATTTCAAAACCTCTTTCAGAAAATGACTTTCGACTGCAGACGCGTTAGTTCATTAATGTCATTACGGCGAGTAATTAAAGTTAATTGGATAAATAAAGAAAGGTCGCCAAGGTAACTAAATTAGAAACCTCACTCAGAGACTGGTAGTGGGGGAGGGGAAAGACAAGGATAAGCAAGTAAGGATGTTTCCTTCACATCGTTATTGCCTTTGTTGATTTTTTTTAAAGACTCCTGCGACTTTTTAAGTATAAGACTGGATGTGATTTTGAGGGAAAAAAAGAAGACAGTCGAATTTTCGCCCTTTTCAATTGCTAAGGTTATCCCGGCACAGAGAAGATAATTTTCCTAAGGAATTCCTAAACTATTTGCATGCCATAATCGACACGAACACAAGCACATTTGTAGGGCACTATTTTTTCCGAATACTAAGGTCAGGCTTAAACCCACGACCTCCGACGCATCGTGCTAACGACTCCGCTGACCAGATTCCCTGAAAGACAGGCAGCTTAAAGAATTTTTTCCCGAGATAGACCAATTTCTATGACCCGCATAACCCGTCACCCATGAGACCCACTCGAAAGCTGACTTACAATCCGTTTGATCTACCCTTACTGTTGACTCGTGTTCCGTGAATTAACGACGAAATGAACCCACCGTGACCCACCACAAGCAGCTATACGAGTCTTCCACCAATGCTTCTTACTGGAAATTGGCTTCTAAAGATTCTTTTTTTTTTTTTGGTCCGGGTTTTCCACAACCATTAAGCGTAAATTTAAAACAATGTCATCCAAATTTAAATAGCCAATTGTATGCGCGGCGTATATTGAGTCCTGCAGGTGTTTTATGAGCGGCTACGTCTTCCTGAAAGTGGCGGCTTTATTGTTTTTGTAACCATCTAGGATATCAACAAGGTACTCTGCTATCGAAAACACACGATCGATTATCTGTGTTCGTTCTGGGGCGAACTCAGATAGGCTGCGGACATGTTAAACAAATACCACTTTGGATAGGTGGGTGAAGTGTCTACGGCAAGCCTCACATGACCCATACACAAAAATTGTGACCACTTGACCCACTGGTGTCCGTTTGGCCCTCCTGGACGAATCAGTCGTTCTCTTTCTTTGCAACAGATGGCTTTTCGGCCATGCTACAGAGCATAAGTAAAAATAAGTAAGTGCCAACGCGTACCAGGTATATTGCTGCGAACCGGGAAACCCGAAGAGCGTGAGCAAGCCCTTTCCCTTGGTCGCCTGCCAGTCAAGTAGGGATGTGTCGGATTTGGGTTTTCAAGTTTCAGTTCGGTTTTCGATTTTTTGCTAAAACCTCGGTCGGTTTCGGTTCGGTATTTTAGCAACCGTAAAAATGTTTCCTACCTGTAGGGGTAGACTTAGCAATTTAGCTAGCGGATAAACATAATTATAGGCCTATGTTAAATGCCAACTTCTTCCTTTATTGTAAGCAAGGGGATGAAGATTTAGACATATTTTCTAATTAATTGGATCGAGTTCCGATGCAAGGGAAAGGCGTTCATCGAAAGATACAGGAATGGGGTGAAATGGCGTCCTGAATTGCAATTCTAGTTCAGTGCTAAGCCGGAAACGGGAAGCCACCAGCCATAATTCCGTGGTTTGCGTGTTGAAGTGAAATATGACAGTTGACGAAGTTACATTGTTGTATGCACTAAAATTCATTAATAAAGGACGCAAAACTGACGACCTCGTGGCGGTCAGCAGCCTTGTTCGAAAATGACTAGTCCTGACTATTGTTGCGTTTCTTTTTGGAGTGGATTGGGGGGGAGGAGGGGGCTGTTGAAGACATAGGGCCTTAGAGCTTCGGGCAGATGACCAAGAGTGGCTAACGCTCGTTAAACCCTTTGAAACCTGTTTGGAGTGGATTGGCCGTGGGGCAGATAACCTAGTTTGGTTTCGTGTTCTGTAAAAACAAACAACAACAACAACAACTTTGGGTTGTATTGTTGCGTCCGGCTCTTGGTTTATCAACCACAAGTCTGTAACACCGGCAATGCCGCAGAAATGACGCACAACAAGCTGGGGTTTATCTGGACCGAGAAAACGCTTCAAAACAAGCTACATAATAATTCTGGATCCCGGCTGAGCTGATAAAAGGAAAAGGAAAGTTAAAGGAAAACCGGAAGGACAACAATCACTTTAATCGCTTCTCATTGTTTTCTTGCACGTGTTATGTCTTTGCTACGGTGCCTAACAATTCTTGCTGAGCATGAGGCTGATCATTGCTATCTTGCAAAGTAGTCGTTTACAATCAAAGATGATGGTTCAGCACTCATTCTTTAAACGGTACATCCTGTGCTTTCAGCCACTGGATGCGCACATTCAGTGACTGAGGCCAACAAAAATCACCGTTCGTCAGCCAGTGTGCGCAAAAATTGGATTGAAGAAATTTTAATCCGTGAAAGCGTTTTTTAGTCAGTGTGTGCGAAAATAAGAGTGGGAGCGGGGAGTTGGGAGTGGTAGTGGGGAGTTGGGAGTGCGAGTGGGGATTTGGGAGTGCGAGTGGGGAGTGGGACTGGGGCAGGGAGTAGGGGGGGGGGAGTGGGTCAGTAAACTTAATTCACGACCGGAAATAAAACAGCAATGAAAAAATCATACGAGAACCAGTTAAACCACCTTCATTCACTTATATTTCATTCGAGTGGCGTGACCCGGATCAAGATGCAGTGACGTGTACTGGACAGGGGGCAAGGGGGGCAGTTCTCCTGGCCTTTCCGTAAATTGCTCTTTTTGTAAAATAACGAAAATGACCTATTTGTGCTATCATTTGCTGTTGCAGTGCTGCCTGAGAAAGAGCCTAAAGGCCTGAAAAAAAGCCAAAAAAGGTTTGAAAAGACAAAAAAGGCTGAGAAAGGGCAAAAAGATAGCCCAAAAGGCCAAGAAAAAAAAACGAAAAATCATACGAGAACGGGCAAAAAGATAGCCATCTTCATTCACTTATATTTCATTGGAGTGGCGAGACCCGGATTCGAACTTGCGAACCATTCCATCATCAGATGCAGTGACGTGTACAGGACGGGGGGGGCAAGGGGGGCAGTTCCCCAGCCTTTTTCGTAAATTGCCTTTTTGTAAAAAAAAAATGGCCTTTTTATGCCAGCATTTGTGGTGCGGTGGCGCCTGAGAAAGAGCCTAAAGGCCTACAAAAAAGGCTGAAAAAGGCCTAAAAAGACAAAAAAGGCTAAGAAAGAGCATAAAGGTAGCCAATAAGTCCCTAGAAAAACATGTTCATTAAAAGCTTAAAAGAGGCCCAAAAAGGGCAAACAAGGCCTGAAAAGGGCAAAATAGGTTAAGAAAGGGTAAAAACATAGGCAAAAAAAAAGTCCCTATAGAAAAAATATGCCCTTTTACTGAAACCTGTCCTCTCGGGGGTCTGAGCAAGCGGCAGAAAATGACTGCCATACGGCATTTACGGAACCGGCCACACTCGTCCACTGTAATATGACTTTACGACATGATCAGCCAGTGAACGAGTGACTTATCACTAGCGCCGGCATTACATGACAGCGATTTCTGATGATGGATGGTTTCGCTAGTTCCAATACGGGTCCTACACCTCAAATGAAACGTAAGGTGGCAAACTTTATTTTTGTAATGTATGATTGACGCTGATGGCTGTTCCACAGACCGGATTTAGGGGGGGGGGTGCTTATGGTGCTGAAGCACAGGGCCACAGGTTGAAAAGGGCCTCAAGAGTCAAGAGTGCCTTAGGGTCACGCGAAAAATAAAATAAGGTACTATTTTAAACTAGAGGAAGCCCGTGCTATGCACGGGACCGGTCATGGATTAAGTTTATGGACACGTTTCCTGGGACATTTTTCCGGCACTCTTCCCGACGACTTGTTAGATTGATCGACCACTCATGCCTGCCTCCTGTTTGCATGCAGGTAGAATGGGAGAGCGCATTTGGAATGCGGGAATGAGGAGGGGAGAAGTACTTTTCCTTTTAGCCTTCTTTTTAGCCGGTTTCCAAGATTATTATAAAGATTTAAAACAAATTTTGCTTTTACTGTTTTTACAAAAAATATTATTGTTAAAAAAAAAAGAAAATTCCGTTTTTTTTGCGGGATGGCGGTGTGGGGGGGGGGGGATAGGGCCACAATAAATCTTAAGTACTAGGCCTCAACGAGGTTTAATCCGGCACTGCTGTTTCAATTTATATTAAAAAAAATTATAAAAAAAAAACAATTAATGAAAAGAAACTGAAGTTAAACACCATACGCTGAGTCTGGCAATGTCTGTTTTTAATTAGTTTGTGCAGGTTTGTGTTGATAACATTATCTGCACACTACCAAGCAGGTGTTACTGTTAGTTTTTAATTTTTTTAAGTTATAGAAAAAATTAAACTGATAAAGAAATATGGCATATTTCAACCGTTGGATCTCACGCCGATAAGCTGACTAAATACTTCAGATAATACATAGAATGCGTATAACTTTAATGCAATGTTGTACCCAACGTAACGCACAACATTTTTTCTGGCACAATAACCATCCACGATTCAGTTTCACGATGGCAACAACGCGTTTACACATTCAAGTTCTTGCTTTTCTCTGGGTGATAGTTGCCGCTTGTGGGGATTCCACCTTGAAATCTTTTCAGCTGACGTTTCCACCAAAAGACCACTCGGCCTACGCTCGTTTGCGAAATACCATTACCTCACCGCTAAAAGAGTTCACTCTCTGTTACTGGGTTCGACCTCTTCGAATCTCTGTATCCGCTCCTGTCTTTTCTTATGATACGGCCCAAAATGACAACGAGCTCACCTCAACCATTTTCCAAAATCGTTTCTATGGTAAGTCACAGTTTCTTTCTTTCTTTTTTTTTTTTTTTTTTGTAGTCAGGCTGATGAACAAGGGTGGATTTCAAAAAATGCTTTTTTTTAAATTTCAAATCGTAATAGCGTGGAAAAGTTGGTCTTATACCTCCTAGTCATTATCCCTAAAGGAAAAATTTCTAAAATAATTTTTTGAGGCGCCCACCTGGGCCTAAAGTTTAACATTATAAGTCAATGAGAAAAATCGCTAATTCTGAAAAAAAAATTTTGACTAGTTTAAAATACAGCTCTTTACATTATCGCATTTTATACTCTCAGAGACCACCAAATTGAAGCCAAAATCAAAAACATTTTTTTTCTTCCAGAAAACAATGCCTTGAATTAAAACGAAGTTTAGGGACAAAATATTTTTTAAATTTATTTCTGGCTTCTTTTAATGGTCTCTGAGAGTACCAAATTAGATAACGTAAAAAGCTGTATTTTAAACTAGTCAAAACATTTTTTTTAGAATTAGCGATTTTTCTCATTGACTTATAATGTTAAACTTTAGGTCCATGTGGGCACCTGAAAAAATTATTTTAGAAATTTTTTCTTTAGGGATAGTGATTAGGAGGTCGAAGACCTACTTTTCCACACTGTTACGATTTGAAATTTAAAAAAAAAAGCTTTTTTTGATCCACTCTACGGCATGTCTGTGATGCTTTCCAAATTTGAAAGTATCCTGTCGATTGTAGCATGTAAACAAATCCTAGATATTTCTTATTAAAATTGTCTGTCTCCGTTCTGAGATGATCTTAACAGTTAAAAGTGACGTTTCTTTCACAATATTTTCTTGTTTCTTTGATTTTAAGGATTTTTTAATGCAGCCTTTCATCCTACATCCTATATATAGCGAAGCGCGTCTTGCTTCATCGTTTATCTTACTTATTGTGTGCGCGATGTATCTTGAGTCCTGCAAGTATTTTGTGAGCGGCTACGTCTTCCTGGATGGGGTGGCTTTAATCGATGGCCGCCATTGTTTTTGTAACCATCTTGGATATCAACAAGGCACTCTGCTACTGAAAACGTACAATCGATTATCTGTGTTCGTTCTGCGGAGAACTCAAGATAGGCCGCGGACACTATAATGTAATATTTTTTTCATATACTTGCAGTTTACAGACGAGGGCATTCGTCCAGTACCAACGATAAAGTTTTGCTAGGCCAATGGAATCACATGTGTACAACGTGGTCCGCAGACAAACACGAGTTTCACATGTTTCTTAATGGTACCAGCGTGACGAACACAGTTGCTGGAAGCTATCAGACCAACCCTGTTCTTCCAGGTG
The DNA here is from genome assembly GCA_023313725.1 of Lithobius niger. Classification (NCBI taxonomy): domain Eukaryota; kingdom Metazoa; phylum Arthropoda; class Chilopoda; order Lithobiomorpha; family Lithobiidae; genus Lithobius; species Lithobius niger. The sequence goes on from JAHWFP010033099.1 coordinate 12,253, forward strand.
GAATCGTTATTGTTGGACAAGAGCAGGACACCCTTGGAGGAGGATTTACACCTTCTGAAAGTCTGAGTGGCGATGTCAGTGAAATACATTTGTGGGACTACATACTTTGTCATGACGAAAGTAAGTACCGATAATTGTTGTGCTGCGTTGACTATAACCAGGAGAAGAATAATGGAGGAGTCCCAAAATAATTATACCCCTTCTTCCAAAACTCGTTCTGAATCGTGACCGCTTGTGGCCAATTGTCGAACTTGGAAACGTCTTTTGCTTTTGTTGAAAATCTTTGCTCAAAGTTACGCTGTGTAAGTTTTTAGGGGGCGAGGGGTAATCGTCTAACTGGAAAATCGCATAAGTGGATGAACGTATACCGTATAACAGTATAGTGGAAAGTCGTCTAACACGAAATTCGTATAATGGA
>JAHWFP010033100.1:195-19149 GCA_023313725.1 Lithobius niger
TCATATTCGCCACTAAAAAGTGTCATTGTTGTAAAAGATTGTCCTCTGGCTAGCAAATTGTTGGATACGAAGCACACTATTCCATAAGCTTCGCACATACCTTTTTCTGTAAGATCCATCCTACTCTCCCAACAGTCTGAAGGAAACTGAATTATTTCGTTTTAAAAATGTGTAAAACACAATAAAAAATAACTCACCCGATAACGTGTATCAACATTTTTATGTCATTATTTAACCTTTGTTCTCCATCTCAGATTTCAATTTCGTCACCATGACGTCGATAGCAGGTGCTAATGACCTCAACGTGGAAAATGAGCTTGCATTTAAATTGTATTATTTCCCATCTTCACGTTGGAAAACAATGTATTTCCGGTTGTTTTCGATCTGAGGATAGATCAGTATTTGGCCTTGATCTAGTTCTACGAGCATGTCTCCATCGACCACGTTTGTTTGAATAATGTCGAAATTATCTTTGAACATTTTCCATTGTTGCAGCGACAATGGGATACCGTTTTTTGATGGAAAAAACCTCGACGTTGCTCTAGTGTAGTCTCTTAAATGAATAAGAATATTTTCTGCATATATGCCAACATTTACAAAAGCGTGGTCAGTGACACTTAATGGGAAAGACATTGTTGGCAAGAGTATGGAAGCCATTTTACTAATAAAAAAAAGAGAACAAAGTCACATTAGTCTTTATTCTATTTTTTAAAATATAAAATAAAAACTGAAATTAGAGATGCGATTGAACGATCGTTCATCTCCACACCCTCTTCATAGTGTCGAACAAGAAAAAATAAAATCTAGATTAAAATGAGTGACGTTGCATTCCACCGGGGAAAGATTTCATCACATCACAACTACCATTGGAAGAGGCAACACCATCAAGAGAAAATTAAGTATTCTTTGCACACATTTTATTTAAAGATGTTTATTCTTTAATTTTTTACATATAGGAAAAAATTACTACTCTACAAATGAATAATAAATATCAGCTTTTACAACGCTGTGAAAACCATTTGGTTTTCTGAAATATGTTAGGATTTCATCAACGTTAAAAACCTCTAGCCTCTTCCCTTCCTCAACTAAAATTGGCTCACTCAATTTTACAGTTATGAAACGCTCAAAAGCTTTTCTAGCATCATTTCACGGTCACCAAGCATCAATTTAACGAGGAAGTTGGTTCTGGGATCTTCAGAAAATACGATCACTTCTTCTACAGCAATTTTCTTCGTTGTAAAAAAAAATCATTTTTCCAGAGTTTATTAGTTAAGGCTGGTGTAGTGTTTGTACAAGTTATTGTTTGCAAATTCTTGGTTTTTTGAGCGTCGACGTAACGTTTTGTACAAACATCATTTTCGTCATTTGGATCAGATACGTTAACAATACGTTTCTGATTAGCGTTAAAACAGTTCTGATTCGAATCTAATGGAAGGAAATTCTCACGTGCGTAGCTTAGATTGACAGCATCGCCTTCATATACAGGTGTTCCTAAATTAGCAATGCTTTGCCCCTTCACGGTATAGTCCATATTTTTTTCTGGATCCGGTCGTAAGTAGTCACTTGCTTGAAAAGCTTGAAAAGTATACTTTTGTTCGTGTAAAATATCTTCCTATGTGTCTAAACGATTGTTCAATTGTTCCTTTAGTCGTCTTAAAGCGGCATAATATTCTTCAGAATTTTCGTTAATCGCCTCATTACAAACAGTAACTGTTTGATTTGACAGTTTTTGAACGAGATCACCCAACTTGCTGACAGTCTGCTCAATATCAACATTTTCTAAACTTGTAAATTCTCGTTGATCCATTTTCCCGTCTTTGAACTGAACTTGACGACTCATCTGCTCGACTAACACACAACGAATGAGCTTGTCTCATCTCCACAAAGAGTTTTAAATCTTTTTCCTAATCACGTGATTCTTTTTTTTACAGAATACTACAAACATTCATTGACCCCGAGACGGGAGAAAGTGAGCTGTAAGTAATATAAACCTAAAAGTTTCAAATAACCTTTTTTTAATTCTTTTTTTAAATAAAAGCAACTTTTTTTAGCATGCCGATAGTGACAAGAATAATGGAAAGTTTAAGACGAATAATTGAGGCAACAATGGAAAAGTAAGCTACTCCAGATTTTAAAAACATTCTTTAAAAAGTATTGTTCTATTCGCTAATTCTTCGACTTCTTTACAGGGAAAGAAAAAGAAAAAGAGATATTAATGAGGAAGACGAAGAACCGGAAGCAAAAAAAAGAAAAAAAATGTAGAAGAATTTAAAAGTAAAGAAAACGTATACTTTTGTATCTTTTAAATATTCTTTCACATATGTACCGTTTTTAACAACAATAGCTTGACCGGGTTCGATGAATATGTCTGTCTTTGGAATTTCGTCCATTGTTTCCAAGTAACTAGGTTTGTGGAACGTAAATGGATTCCTTCCAAAATCTACTCTAACCATTAAATCGACATTCTCTTTTTCACAAAACAAAGAAATTCTCGTCAGCTTTGCTTTTCGTGTCATAACAAAACTAGCATCTCGAGCAAAAACAAACCAGGGTTGATTAAGCTGCGCATTAAAATTGAATGACGCAAATAAATTATTTGTGAAATCGACATACTGTTTATTAGCTGCATCGTTGGATTCAATAGGTTGTGAGAGGTTCTTTATCATTTTGTTTTTGGAGTCGAAGGCGTTACGTTGGCTATTTAATGACAGGCAATTTTGCTTGCACCACGATAAGGTAGTGACGTAACTAGAGTGGAGAGCCGGAGCCACATACGTGATTGGTTTACCGTTAGCTAAATACTGAGGATCACCGCCTGAATCCGTCTGTAGTGCACGTCTTTTTAAGTTTGTAACTTCTTCTTCAAGTAAACTATTACTAAACGAAGCCTCCATTATTCTCGTTTCAAAAGTATTTTCAAGTTCATTCTTGGTGTCCCCGCTCGTATTGCTAACCATATCAAATAGCAGGTTTATGACCGAGGTTGTAAATGTCTGTATGCAGTTGCTTAACCTCGTAATTGCCGTCTCATTAAGACGGGCATTAAGTGCACGGTCTGACATTTTTGAAGCGAATGGACTCTGAGTTGGAACGCGTAACTTTAGTATCAGCATATTTTTATTTTTGTTTACCACTATCGATTTACACTACAGAACGCTGTTTGTTTTCCTTTTTTGTTTTTTAATTCATAACTTTCGCTGCTATCTTGACCTTCACAACTAAGTAGCTCTTCGGATGTCACTGTTTGTACGGAAGTAGAATCTTAAGCATATAACATTGACAAAAAAATTCTTCAAATGGCTTCTGTTGAAAGTAGAACGATTGTAGGCACAATTGATGAAACCGTCATTCTTGAAAAGCAAATCACAAACACCAACATCCACTTTTTCCTTAAAACGTATGGATGCGTTTAGTAGTTCGACAGATTCACCTCCGATGCAATACGAGTCAATGAGCATCTCTTCGCATGATAGGCTAGCGATCTTGCGAATATCTCCTTTGTAAGTCTTGTTTTGCCATATTGTATCACAAGTCCGTAGACATGACAAGGTTTCACCTCCGTTATTTTTAAAATGCGTTCGCAAGAATCAATGAAACTCGATCCTACCTTCGGGTTTAATGCACTTGAAGGAGCATAAACGTTTCGAAGTCGTTTTTTGGTGAAGGAAAGCCTTTCATCGAGGATAAATCGGTTTGTGTAGCGACATCCATGTCTAGCCGTGATCAGATTTAAGACTACAAATAATTGCCACCAGTCTTATTCAGTTAGTTCCAATCTCCATCGGAAGGGCGCTGCAGGCGTCAGTCACATTAACAGCTCTCTCAACGAATCAGAGAAATATTACTTAAAAATAATCTCCAATTTTTAGTTCCAATTCCTACCGCCCGAGGGTCGACTAGATACGCCCTCCGCTCACGTGACCGACTCTTGACCAATCAGAGAGCGAGCAGGCCTTACATATTACTTACAACCGGAAGCCATCTTTCTTTCTGACTCCAACCTTCAAAGGAGGTAGACGCCACGCAAAATTTAATAAAAAAAGTGCAAGTCACTATAAAATTGCATAGTCATACTAACACTAACCCAATACGTCATCTCATCTGTGACGTCACAGATGACATGATAAGAATTAACATTGTGGAAGTAGCCGAGCTGGCGTAGATACGCAGAAATTACACTACTTGTGCACCGTGTCTCAAAATTAACACGACGCAAGTACAGAAATTGCTCATCACTATACCCTCTTGTCTCTTCACATTTCTCATTTTTCGCTTATCTTAAGGAATACCCCCACTCCCCCAATGGAAAGTGAAAAAGAATAAAGCTAAAACGGCTGCAGCTAACTTGCTTCAAATCTAGGGGCCGACGACCATACGGAATAATGGGAGATTTCTCTTTGCTTATGTAGAGAGGGCCTGTTAATCCGACTTAACACATCTCTACTTAACTATCTAACTGCACTTTATATGTACACCATTACAAGTGTTGGCGCAGCTAAAATCTTAGTGTTATAAAGTTCACTCAATGAGTAAGATGCTGGAATTGTGTCGTTAAGCATAAATTACAGTAATTTAAAATCGTTAGTGTAGTCAAAAAAAAGTGTGTATTGTAGATTCGGGTAAAATATGCTACTGCATCCGTTCCCTGACCCTCGAGTTTATTCGTATCATGCTTCGACGGTCATTCTAATAATGGGCCTATGTCAGGGGCGAATTTAACAGGGGGAGGGGGCATGTGCCTTCACGGGCCTTCATCGTAAAAGGGGCCTTCATTCCCCAAGCATCAGTAGTGAAATATAGAGGCTTTGCCCCCCCCCCCCCCCAAGGCTATTTCCTTAAATCCGCCGCTGGCCTATGTCATTGTTTTCCTGGCCTAACACCCTCCTCAGTATTCTCCCGCGAATTCATATAGACATACTAGAATATTTAGAAGTTGAGCACAGGAGACACTGCACATAGTCAAATATAAATTTAAAAAAATCAGTAATGAAGGTAGTGCTGAAAAACTAATGTTAAGTAAACGTTCAGTCTTAGTAGTTGCGTGCTGAGAAGATGAAGATCTAAGTGGGGCAACATGCAGATTTCCATGCTGGCTGTGGTAAGGCACCCCAACCCACACTCCCTCCCTCCCCAAAACAAATGATATCCAGGAAGGCACACACATTGACATATCGGCACGAAATTTTGCACAGTAACTTCCGCTGACCCTGGTAATTTACCTTGCACTTGCCAAGCCCACACCTATACTCCATAATTCAACGGAAAAGTGTGAATTGCCAGCCCCACCAACTAAACTCTGTTTCATTACCTGTAAATTTAGCATTCTTATTCTCGAATGCAATTCCCGTCTTAAGATTGATTTGTCTAAAACCAGCCAGCTCGCTGACTGGAAGTGTGCATGCGTGCTTCCCTCCTATAATAGAGCCCAAAGGGCAAAGATGCCATCTTGTATTCCTCACAATATGTCATTGGGGTGAATTGAGAGGGGAGGTTGGGAGGGAACAGGTAATCTATTTTTTTCGTTTTTAGCAGTAGAAACAGAATTTAGCCGGTAAAGCTGGCAATTCTCTCTTTCTACTGTCGACGAAAATATAAATGGTGGCGGGCACCACCTGATAGGTTCTGTAGGGTTAGGAGCTGGTCCCCCAAAAAGTCACGGACTTTGGACCTTGTATAAAATTGTCAAACGGTATTTCTGGTTTTCTTCCCTGAGGTTGTGGCCTTAGAAAGGGCTGTAGTTTGTCGTTGGATGGGGCATTGGGGGTTAGGGGACAAGGCTGCGAAAATGGGTGCCAGTCTGAGAAAACCATCCGTATGCGTAGTTAGATTACAGAAGACATGTAAGGTGAGAACGGACGCATTAACACTATGAAACTGCTTGCAGGATGACAGGGGATGGGGATGTCCTTGTGCAGAGCTGAAGAAGTTGAGAAAGCACGGAGCTCGAGTTTAGAGTCACTCAGATGTCGTTAGTGGTACCTTTGATGCTTGAAGCTTCATAGGCATTAAAGACCATGTTTTTTTTTAATAGGGTGTAGAAAAAGAAGGTTATGTCCTTTACGAATTTCGATGCTTTCCGTACCGTCTTGGTAGAATCATAATTCCGTAGTGGGCATAGAATTCTTTCGAGCTCGATTCCAGTGATGGAGGTAAGAATCGGAATTAATTTTGGGCCTTGGGGTTCGTTAAGTCATGAATCGAGAGTCAGAACGAACATTTTGGCATGGGAGAGATGCTTCTGAACTCTTGAATATCAGGTTGGATCCAATGAGAGAGCTTGTTCTTTACTGTAGCGTAGACTGCAGTCAGGGTACACAAGAAAAAGGAGACGGAGATCTGTTAAGGTCCTTTATGAGGGAATCCCAGACTCGTGAAAAGTTTAAGTCTGGAAAGAGACGTCAGGTTGCAGGTCCTTAATTTCGAAGCTTTTTTTTTAAAAGAGGGCAAAATGCCAATTCTTCTGGTTGATCTTAGGGCGGCAGTTATCCTGAAGAGGTGTTTTCCTTTGAAGCTGGGTTGACGTTACCTAGTTGAGAACCACAACGGCTGAATCAACTTTCTGCAGGTGATACTAATGGAGTAATTCTTCCAGTGACTGACGTGAAATCATTGGCAGAGTCAATGATTACTTTCTTTGCAATTCAAGAGCGTTTCCTCCAAAAGTTTCAGTATTATGTAATAGTTATTGGTTAAAATCGAGCGGTTATCGATTTTTAACCAACGGGTGCGATTATTGGCCGGCTCGAGTATGCAAATAGGTCGAGGGCGGAGCCCGAGACCATTTGCATACGAGAATCGGACAATAATCGCACCCGTTGGTTAAAAATCGATAACCGATCGATTTTAAACAATAACTTATTTAAATCACGGTTGGGACGTCAAGCTAATTCTTATTTAATTAAAACGTTTTGTGTTTGTGAAAATTGCTTCAAGAAATACGGTAATACCTTATGTCAAATCAGTGAAGGTCATTCCATTTTAATTTGTGGAGGGGGAGTGGGTGTTGGACGATTCCTTTGGCAGGTAGGCAGACTGTAGGCTACGCTCAAGTTTCTGGAAGGTGGGTGGGGGTTAGACGACGCGTCGTTTCGCAAAGTTTAGCTTGTAAGCTAGCTCGCTCGCTCTGTTCGGAAAGAATAAACTTCGATATGTGATGAAGCAGGGATAGAAGGACATTGTGCCGATATTCTCGCAAGGTAAGTAATTCTTTTTGTTCGTTTGTAGTTTGAGAACTGTTTCAAATCTCCAGTAATACCCTAATAGGTGAATCGGTAGGAATGAAGGTAATTCCATTTTGGGTTGTGGAGGGGGGGGGGAGAGAAGAGTTAGACTGAGGGAATAAACTTGGAATTGGCCAGCCAGACATGTGAGCGTTAGCAGGTAAAGGATTTCATTTGGGATATCCGGCAAGTTAAGTAATTCCTCTTGTACGTTTTCATAGCGTTACGGTTTTAACGCTGTATAATTTTGGTTGTGGTGTGTGCGTTCCCATCGCGTGATCCGGAAGTGTCAAAAGTGTTGAGTTATCGACAAAAGTGTGGATTATCGGTAAAAGTGTGGGGTAACTTGATAACCCACACTTTTTGCGATGACGCACACTTCCGCTCACGGTTAACGGGATTTAACCTACGGAAATTTAGCGTGGCGTTGAGTTAGCGTGACGTCACAGCCGTGGTTTAATGAGAGGTTAGTTGATGAATGCCTTACATGTGGTTTCAAGCGATGAGCGTTTTTGGATTAGTTGACTTCCTGTCTTCATCGAAGGTTTGGAGCTGTCGCGAAAACCTTTGCACCACAGGTGAAGATGAAATGGCCCAGTGTAAATACATTTCCTGAACAATCAGGTGGTGGAAACTTGAAAAGGCCTGATTTGAAGGTGGTGTTGATGTTGGTCTGGTGTCCACATAACAGCATACAATTTGGGGATGAGGTTGCAGGCGAATGCCCATCGGTGAAATAAGTCATTGCTCAATGTTCCTGATTTTGTCTTGGCCTAGCCTAGTTTTCTCTTTAAGGCTAGGTTAGGCCTTACATCTTCTTAATTTCCAAGTGAAGCTGTGGATGTAACACCGTAGGTTCCTTGAATGGTGATGTCCTTCCAGAATGCTTCAGAAGAATGTTACAAATTGGATTGAAGCCATCCTGAAATGAAGAGTTTTTCATTTTATACCAGCCATTTGAAAGTTTGCTTGAAGAAAAACTTGAGTGGTTGTCATGTCAACGTTTTTTTATATTTTTTTTTCCTCATTACGTTTAAAGTTTAATGAAGGTTGTGATGACTGTGCTTCCGATTTTTGGGTGTTAATAATCCATTCGTGCGAATTCCGTGGTTTTCACATTCGTATGTTCGATTTTCCCTTTCCTTAGAGTGAAGTGTCGTTGAGAAACTGAAGTCTGTCTTTGACGGTCAGCTCTTTCATCATTCCGTCGTTCAACTGTTTTCCATCAACGCTTGTTTATCAGGTTGATTTGAAGGCCTCAAATGGCTGTCGAAGTTACAAATGCGCGAGATTTGGTTGACAGCTGTTCAAGAAGCATCCAGCATTAAAGTATGTTGATTAGTAGATATGATACATTCCCAGTTGTTGCCAGATGTGCAGTTGCCAATGGAAAATGACGTTAGTGGTTGCTGGGATAGTTTCCAATGGGGAAGTTAGTTGAATCGTGAGCCAATTCCGTCAAACCCAAGAGCTCTGGGAGGCAATTGCAGGACGGGGGGGGGGGGGGGTATCTTTCTACAAAACTTGTATGTGTGGCCACTGTGGAGAATTGTACCTTCAAATGAAAAATAACGCGATGCGAAAGCACCATCATAGTGATGTAATGAAAGAAAGTTGGTGTCAGGTTTTCGAATTCTTAGGAATTAGATCCTTCTGATTGTGAATCTGTGCAGTCAAACTGCTTCCACGTTATGGTGCTGAAAGCGTTTGCGTCAGAGCTGCAGACGCGTTCTGCTAAGCTGTTGCAACTAGCATGTGAGCAGCCACGATGTGCATTAGAGTTGTGAATTCATTCTTCAGAGCTGCAAAACTTTGCTCAGATCTGTGAACGGATGTTTCAAGGCCGCAGGCCCTTGTTGTTAAATTACGAATGCTTCTTTCCAATTTTGAAGCATTTGCATGAAGTCTGTCAACCATGGTGACTTGACATCCAATTCTTGCTGTTGAACTCTGGATGTTTTCTTCGTGAAGGGTGGTGAAAACTTTGCTTCAGAAGTGTGAACAGTAGCTGCAGAACTGTAGTCCCTTGTTGATAAATTGTGGACACTTGCTTCTGATTTTAAACTGTTTGCATACAAATTTCGGATCCTTGCATCGAACTGCTTGTTTCAGGATTGCAAAAACTTGCTACTGAACTGCAGACATGTGGTTTGAGAACATTAGCTTCAGAATGCTAATACTGCATCAGAACTCTTCCTGTTTGCAACAGGACTGCAAACACAGGCTTCAGTTATCCTGTAACTTTATAACTTTCAAAGAACCAATGTTTTCAATGGTGTAGTCAGGTGTAAGCTTTGATGTATTACACATAGTTGTAGCAATAATGCTTCTGCTTTCTTCCTTTCTTTAATTCGACGTGTCACACATCGAATTGATGTGGTTGTGCCCAAAAAAGGGCTAAATGCAAATCGGTTCGGCCACATCTCCTTAAATGCCAGACATATTTGTTCAATTCTGATCCGATGAAATTCAAGAATGTAGGTGGGTGAGTTGCAGTGTAGAAGGACAAAAGGTATTATGCTCTACAAAAGAAAGGTTTGCGATTTGGTCTTGGCTATCCTCTAACGAGGTATTTCAGCGAAAAACCGTCATCCGACAGTACACGATCTATGGATGACGACGTCAGCGTAAAGGTGTGCACTAATACGAAAATTTGCAGTGATAACGGCGTGTAACTGCACTTTTCGGCAAGTTAGCTCTTCAATATTGCGGTTCATTAGACACTACACGTAGAGATCGAGGTGGCTCCTCTCTTATTGCGAAGAACAATACAAAGTGAGTCGTGACTTACCTTTGGCGGTAATCTGGATTGGACACCGAATTTGTATGTTGGAATCTAGACGGTACATTGAATGTGAGGTGCGCATACACTGTGCTGTTAATTATTGCGCTAGCCACGCTGCTTTTCGGGTGCGATATATTACAGTATTTTATAACGCTTATTTGTGGTGCTGTTTCTTATTGAACGAGTGAGCAAAGCAAATGATGTCCTGTTTTTACAGTGGCGGACTGGCCAGGAAGGGAAGGGCGGATATTTCTCCTGGCCTCTGACTCAGATTTTTTTAAAAATCCATAACAGGAAGACTCACGTAAATTTTTTTGGTTCTATATTAGTTTTACCCACAGATTTAAAATTACATAATAATAATAGAAAACAGTAAAATAAGTACTTTGTATTGAGTAGGCCTACATGCATCATTTGATACTATTTCTCGATCTCAATGTAAATCTTTCTCGAAAACAGAGTTCGAGTCAGATGAAAACATTCCTCTCCCCTCCTTACTTGGGCGGTGATACGAATTTGCGAGGGGTAAAAGGGTTGACCCATCAATGGTTCGACGCATCACGACCCAGTTTTTGTTTGTTTCGCCTGTCCTAATTGACATATTTCACAACATAGGGATCTGGACCCTTGGGTAAAATTTCCCTCGTTACCTTTGACCACGTCAGTCCTACTCTGTCTCCATGTCTGTTTGTTGATGACTACCGCAGTTCCGGCCAAAAGCATGAACCGTTTCGAATAAAATTTGGTGCAGGTATTCCTTGAAATAAGGCTGAATGAATTTAGTTATCTGTAATTAGTTTTCAGCATTAGTTTTTAGTAAAAAGGCGTAATATTAAAACAATGGCGAAATAATTAATTTTGTATGAGCAGCCCAGTTTCTTCCACTACGCTGCCGTATGGTAAGTGAGGGCAGGTTAATTTGGATCTCTTCCACTGACTACATACGCACATTTCTAGCATATGGTAACAACATTCCAATGTTTGTTATAAATTATCTTCATACATAAAAAAAATTTAGCAGTAAAGATTACCAAAAACTGGTCACATGAAATTACAGTGTTTGTACAATTTTCGAGTGATTATTTTAACTTTTGTTAAGACACCTAACAAGTGTAAATAAATTTAAAGTAGTCAACCTCATGTACCCTCAGCGCAATACGATTTCTCCTCCTCCCTCCCCCCCCCCCACCCCACCTCCAAACTGAGTGGTGAATTTACTGAAAATATGGTGTTTGAAGATTTAAAAAATGTAAAAGCCTGATGAACAAGAACAAAGGGGACGGGAGACTGTAAAACAACGAAGTTTTCAGTTTGTTTGGGTTTTGTAACAAAACAAATATCAGCGTCCGATGAAAACTTATCTGGTCATTGATGTCATCGTCGCACATAAGATTCTGGCTCATTTGCCGGATCGTAGTAGCAAAAGTTACACGAGACAATTTTTTTTTTAATATATAATGTGCAACATAGTAGATATTGTTCAGTACACCACGCATTCAGATTTTTTTAGTAGTGCCCTGTTGGTATGTCTGCCGTTTCAACTGCATACGTCAAATGCTCATTTTTTTTTATTCTACCATACGACACGTCGAATTACTAATGCAGTGTTAGTGCATCCTTGTTACTAATTCTTTCGTGTTTTATTTTTGCTTGTTACTGCTGCCAACAAGATGCGAATGCTTACTTGAGGCGGCAATTAGGATTGCGTGGCAATTTTGAAAGCGCGTACGACTACTGCATTTATTTCTTACCAGATTCAAACTGTCAAGCGTTTGGTCACGCTATGTCCTTTTTCATGATCGCCTGAAATGTAATGGTTAGTTCAAAATTCAGCCGATAGATGTCGCCAGTCTACCGCTTTGCCCACTAGCGCACGTACGCGAATCAGCTGGGCAACGACGTGCTGAAAGCCGAATGGTGGATTTCCTCTTATAAGCCAACTGGAACTCTTCCTCCATGAGGGTTGCTTGGCAAGTTTGAAAGTGCAAGCGACATTTTTTTCTTACCTTTTAAGTGTAGTGGTTATTTGTAATCTACTAATATAATACTCATTCCGGTAAAAGTAAGGATAGCTAAGCGGCTAAGAGCCAAATTTTAGGCGAATCGTGCACTTTTGGAAAAAAGCATGACAGTTTCAGAATATCTCTACTGTGGCAAATGAAACATTTTTGGATATGGAGCCCACGTATATGACTTCCGGTTTGCCCTCGTTACGTCATCAAAGATGGCCGCCACAGATTCACTATACAGTTTAATTTCAACAGCCGTATCTCCGTAACCAGCAGACCAATTTAGATTTTCTATGGTTTGTTGAAAAGATAATTTTGTAAGCCACAAATAAGATCGTATGAGACATTAACTGAGCTTCGACAGGTTAGGGGGTACAGCTCATAAAACGTAAATTTTAAGTGATTTTCAATAGGTATTATCACATTTGAATTAAAATAACAGCCAAACTAGCTAATAAAAAACATTAAGCCCTATCGAACGAATTGTTCCAAATTCTGTTCCCTTTCCAACAGTCCTAGCAATGTTAAAACGATGGTACCATTGCTGAATTATTACAAGATGAATTATTATTGCGCATCATTTAATGTAGTATACTGGCTAAGGGGTTGAATTATTCATTGTCTGTGAAGGCATGAAATTTGGTGTCGATGCACATGAAGGGTAACTGGAAAAAATAGTTATGGTAACAGGTTAACCCCCCGAGGGAGGAGAAGGTGATTTAATCCCCCCTCCCCCCCTCCCATGATTTTTTTGCTGCGACTCCTTAACCTCAACAAATCAAAGCATAATGTCAAGCAAAAACGTTCGGCACACAATTCTTGACAAGAAAGGTGATACACATTTTTACATAAAATCAACTCTTGAACCCCAAAAACGTATTTAAAGTATATCACCCTTAATTTGCACGAATTCTCCTTTTTTTAATTGGTTGCTATACGTAGTAATTTTCGTGTTTAAAATGTTCTTGCGAGCCCTCTAACAGCCCGAAAAGGACATGCTTAGGATTTTCTGAACGGTGGGAATCTATTCTTTCCACCAATATTAACCGAAATAGTTTCACTTATATAAGGACCGTCCTACTCCATTTTTAAGGTGAAGAGGTAACGGCATAGCGGCGAAAGCGTACGTTGATTTTCGAATTCGAACTGCTCTTACGAGCCCTCTAATAGCCCGAAATGGACACGCTTAGGATATTCTGAAAGATGGGGATCTATTCTTTCCACCAACCTTAACCGAAATTGTTTAGCTTAGATAGGGACCGTCCTACGTCCGTTTAAAGTTATAGCTGTAATTGGTGTAGTGGCTAGTTTCAATTTCAAAGTGCCATGGTAATGCCCCTATTTGTATTTGTATTTAAGTAGGCAACTTCGATTAAGATTAATGAAAAGAATGTATCCCCACCTTTCAGACAATTCTAAGGATGTCTTTTTTGGGCTATTACAGGGTTCGCAAGAGCATTTAGAATTCGAAAATCATCGTACGCTTTCATCTTTAAATGGGCGTAGGACAGTCCCTATCTAAGCTTTTTTTGTAACAATTTCAGTTAGGATTGATGGAAAGAATAGATCCCCACCTTTCAGACAATTCTAAGCATGTCTATTTTGGGCTATTACAGGGCTCACAAGAAAATTTCAAATTCGAAAATCACCACACGCTTTCGCCGCTACGCCTATACCTACTCACCTTTAAATTGGTGTAGGATGGTCCCTGTCTAATTTAAACAATTTCGGTTAGAATTGATGGAAAGAATAGATCTCCACCTTTCAGATATTCTTAAGCATGCTAAGCATGTCTATTTCAGGCTAGTCTTCGGGTTCTGGTATGGGTTCTGACTAGCAGTGACAACCTGACATGACCTTCTGATCGACAAATAGTTTAGTTTAGTTTAGTTTAGTTTAGTTTAGTTCTTGTTCATTCCATTGTTGTATTATTTTAAAAAAGGACACGCAGTTTTCCATTTAGGCATCATATGTTTCGATGTCAACACGATGTTTTAAATAAAATACAGATAATGTTCAAGGAAAAGAACATTTACAACTTAAGGTTCAAATAGTTATATTTCGTATTTTCTCCAACATTTCACGCAATATCGCATTCCAGCGGCCGTACCACTTAACCTGTGCGAGTTGCGTTATTGTGTCATGGGACATTTTTGGTTAGTTATAATTTTATCTTTCCAACAAGCTATAAAAAATTAAAATAGGTTAATTGCTTAATGAGATAAACATTTTTAGGGTTAAATCATATGGTGGCCATCTTTGATGACGTCATAACGCTAAACTGGAAGTGCCGTCAGTTGGCACCATATCCAAAAATGTTGTTCTTGATCTATAAAATAAGGTCTCAAAATGTCATGCCTTTTTCCGGAAGTGCACGATTGTTGCCCTTGGCCGCTAGACTGGGAGAAGGAAAGTGAAAATCAATTACTGTAAAAACACGTGCAGCAATCCCTTTAAACTTAACTACAATATTATTCTGGTGCACGTGGAAAATCATTGCTACCTTGCAAACTGTGTCTGGTCGCGTGAAAGTGGCATTGTTGGCGGTTTTGACTGTCGGACTTTCGTTGTTGAGCTAAAAAGAAACGAATCCGTGTACCTAAATTAAAGGAGACAACTTTAAAGGCAGCTACTATCTCAGTTGGCCTTGGGAATAGACGAAACAGCATCAAATCAAAGATTGTATCGTCACAAACCGGAATGATTTTCGTATTTTAACATCACACTTTATAATTTGTTAGGATACTATCGCATAATTTTTCTTCGCCGATCTATTGGCATACACAATTTTAATTTTTACCGCATTAGTCGTTTAGATTTTTGATCTCATGAACAAACGATTAAAAATTAGTACACGCACACAAACAGATGAAACGTCATGCTTATTGTAAGCGCGCAAAGGGTCTATAATCGCAGGATGCTATTCAATTCGTTCCTTATATTCAACAGAAAATCTCCTAGACGCCACATTTTAAAACGAATTTTTAGCAAGGGATTGACTAACGGTAAGTAAGTAGCTTTTGGGGCCGTACTTGATTTGGTGGATCGAGAAAAATGGCGTTGGGAGGAATGTACCTTTAAAGCTGGGCAAAGGGCGTATTTCAGGCCCCAATCATTCACTGACTGTTATTTTTTTAGGAAATATTTGTTAGTTCTTAGATGTTTAATAGAGTTATTCAAATGCAACAATTAAAGGGATATACCTCCCAGCGCCATTTTTCTCGATCCTCCACATCAAGTACGGCCCCAAAGGTCTATTTACTTAGCGTTAGTCTTTCCTTGCTAAAAATCCATTTTAAAAAGTGGCGTCTAGGAGATTTTCTGTTGAATATTGGGGAACTTTATTTACGTTCTTTCAGAACGTATATGATGCATTGAGCGCCTCCAATGACCTTGAAGTTTTATCTGTGTGTGCGCAGTACTAATTTTAATCGTTTGCTAGTAATTACTATGAGATAAAAAATCTAAAAGACTAATGCAGTAAAAATTAAAATTAATTATTCCAATAGATCGCCGAAGCAAAATTATAAAACACTAGCCTAGAAAATTATAAATTGTGATGTTGAAATACGAAAATCATTCCGGTTTGTGACGACACAATCTTTAATTTGATTCTGTTTCGTGCACTATTCCCATAGCCAACCGAGGAGCGCAGCTACCACCCAATCCGACCTTGGCGCTGTAAATGGGCGATGGCGATCTGCGCATAGCTGTTATAAGGCAGGCGGAATGTTATAAGGCAAGCCGGGTGTCCCTTTAAATATAAATGAACTTACGATTTAGGAGACTGAAGCTGAGCAAAACTTTTTGCCAGTTCGTTGTTTACACAAGTAGAGATCGTAGTTAAAAATTTTTAAAGATTTCAGTAATTTAAGTCAGCTCCTTGTGTTCCTTCTCCATTTTCCTATTCGTGAGTTGAATTTTGGTCCAACAGAAGGAAAAAAATGACTAGAGTTAGTTTCTTACATGAAGTTAATATTTTCTGCCAACCTTTGTAGACGATATACTCTCTTCATTTTTAGGTAAATTATGGCAGGAGAAGTTTTCATTTTGCGCAGAAATATCTATTTCATTTGAAAAGAAAAAGTGAAGAGGAGTAATATTTTTCTATAGGCTTTTTTTCCTTGCCTTTAAGGGAGGAGGGGGGGATCCAGTGAGAGTTAATTTTCTTTACTTCCTAATGAATTTAGAGACAAAGAGTACCATACCACTGTAGTACTTTAATAAAAACGACCAAAAGAGGTGATTTCATACAAAAAACCCATAAGGGTAAATGGACCCACCAAGTTTCGCCAAAGAAAGTAGTGAAATCAGAGCCAAAATGGCTGCGACCAAGTTTGTGGTCCGAACCATGTTCACTCAAGCTTAACTGACAACACCGAGGGAAGGAGAAAACTTAGGGGGGGGGGGGGGGATCCCTTTACCATATATGGGCTTTTTGTATGATATCACCCCCCTTCGTCGTTTTATGGTTTTTGCTTTAGTGTAAGTATTGATTGTGAGCTCCTTATGAAAAATAAAATTGTGAGCTCCTTATGAAAAATATAATTGTAAATCGTTTCTTGAACAGCCTGAAGAAATTCGTAACTTTGGTATAATTAATGGTTGGTGATTAATTATATTTCCAAAAAAGTGGCATTGTATTCATTCGATTGTAAAATAACTGAGCATGATTATGTTAGTTTCGTTTAGTTTATCTAGATTATGTTTCTGTTTTTTTATTTATTTTTATTTTTTATTTAAGGAGCGGTAACCCTTTCCGGATTTTCTTCCCCATTAACAGTTTAGTAGACGATGATATAATATACTTTGTTTATTTTAGATTTATTTTAGATAGTTACAATTCCATTCCAATGTATCACTTCAATTTACTTGTGAAACGAAAACAGTAAGTTACCAGAGTCAGCATTGTTACTCGGCTACGGCGGACAATTATTTTGATAATAGATGGCGTGTTCTCAACTTTCACGAAAATGCATTACAAATGATTACAATCTTTGGATTTAAAACATTCCCAAATGTCAAACCATAAAAGGCACCTATTGGAGTCAAACGTATAAACTGAATGTCAAATTTCAAGCATATCTGCCGCATAAATTGTTTTATCTGAGTGGAATTAACTAGTAATAAGTAATAAGTAATTAGCACGGAGTCAACGATGTTGAGATGCCTTTTTCGTATAGAAATCCTTTATGCACAGATCTGAAACGGTACTTTCTGTTGTCTACTCCGTCAATCTATACAATTTCCAAAGCTTTTTTATCGCGTTATTATTTAGTATTCAATACCAGAAAACGCCGGTTAATGTCTCGGGCAAGCGAAGCAGTAGCTAGCTTTTCAAACCTGGCAATGTCTTGAACAATCAGACGCCAGATATTAGACGCCGTGGAATCCAGCAATCTGAAGTTGGTCGGCGAAGCGCTAGCGTGGTTCTAGATATTTCCTTAATGCTGAAGGGGAGAAAAAATGAATATTGGACAATTTTTTAATTATCCTCCCCCCGAAAAAAGTCGTCGTACGGATTTGAGGACAAATCAGATGGGATGAAACAATCTTTCGACATCTTTTCTTCTGATTATTAAAAATGTTTTTTTTTTTCAGTAGCCTACATGAAAAATTAATTACACCTTAATTTCTTCCAACAAACAGTTTCGAATAATTGTAGGTGGGGGAAGAGAAGGTTTTCAGTATAAAAATTATATTTCTTTCAATGAAACTATGCTCTAGAAAGGAAAAACAAAAAAAAAACGAAAAACTTTTTTTCATTACACACAAGAAAAATACACGGCCGACAGAACAAACAAACCGAAAAAACAGCTGTTCGAATAATGAACACGTCGTGTTGTAATTTAAAAACAGAGTGTCACCGTGGTTGAATTTGGAGCAAATGAATGTATACATATGCACATTGGCCAGTTGCTTCCACACATACATCTTTTTAATTGTAAACAGCTCTAGTCTTACTTCCCACTTCAGTTTTTAACTTTCACTACACCAGTTTCACGCATTTTCATTGTTTTATTATTTTTTTTTATCATTATGAAGATTGACAATTGGTATTGGCCAAGCTTTAAACTACGATGCATTATTTTATTATTTTTAAAGAAACATTGACAACGTTACCCGGCTTTTCCCTGCACTTGTCCCTCACGTTTGGCAATGCCATCGAGGACCATCGTGTCCCTGGTAGGTCTAACCTTGGTGGTAAGGCATTCGTGACCCAAACCCAATACCATCAACCCTTCCTCTGCAGCCGAGCCATCGTCCTTGTTTTAAACTTTTCACTGTTTAACTTTTATAGTATATATTTTTTTTAGTTTTAACATCGGACGGCAGTCAGTGACTACCCAGTCCTTGTCGCTCCGGTTGCGTTTGCAACAAACCTATATGTATATATATATATTATTATTATACACAACTTTATTTTATAATCCCTTAATTTTTGTAGCTCAACTTGCAAATTAATCACTTAACCCCTCTAATCCAACACACAATAGATAAACTTCAAATGCACGAGTTTTTTAACTATGAGTTTGTTCTGTGTAGTTAAACGCTAGATTCCACAGTATTTTAAACTACTGGAAAAAAAATTGTTTGATTGCTGAAACTTTCCTCCAGTCTGTTACAAGACTTATTGTAATTTAAACAGTAATATTGGGGGGGGGGGTCGGGGGAGGGGGGACTTATCCGGTATAGGAAACCGTTAAAAGTATTATTAATTACTATGATTTCAAAACCTAACTTTTCTGACGAGCCCAACATTTTCATTACAAGAAAAATAAGGTTCCTAACCCAGGCCCTAATTCAATAAAGTAAATGCCAAATGTTTCATAATTTTTAATCATTGCGTGCACTGCTTGGTTAAAAAATGCTTTATTGACTCCGTTTTTGATCATTCAACTCTTTCCATCACTTTTTGACTCCATTTTTGAACATTCAA
>JAHWFP010033101.1:0-13611 GCA_023313725.1 Lithobius niger
AACCCAGAATACGCATGTGAATAATCAACTTTTCCACAATGGATTTAGGCCTAAACAGCCACCCAAAAAAATATGTTAAAGTCAGAAATCTAACAAAAGACCTCCTCCACTTTTTTATCAAATTAATTTTAGCTGCCCATGGGAGTTTAATAGACGATTTACGGTATACGCCATAAGTTTATAAACTGGCATATTCTTATGTGCAATAGAGAGTGGTGTTGTACGGTCAATGCGTCTGGCAAAGGTGAACACTGACTGCAGCTTTCTGAATTAAATAAAGCCTATGATGAAGGTTACACTGAGGAGTGTTGCTCCAGACCACGCTACAATAGTTTAAATAAGGCAAGATCAATGCAATGTACAACATCAAGAATGTTCGCGAGTTTAGGTATTGTTGCAAATGCCTTAAGATACCAACGCTCCTCTACAGCTTGCTTCGTAATTGTTTGATATGCTCGTTCCATGTTAAATGGTCATGAATGGTAACTCCAAGAAATTTCATATAGGAATTTGACGTGATGCCACTTCGGCTTCAGTCAACATTGACGAGACTTGCTTGATGCTTGATTTAATGAACATTTATTGCGGAAGAGCCCTGGCTGCATCCTCTCGTGCTGGTTGTCTCTCTCGCTCTTGCTGTCATGCCCGTGTGAGGGCGCGCATGCACAGCATTTGGGGAGCGGAAGGATGGTCAGTGTAATGACGTGTGGTGGCATCATTACACCTTCCACCCTCTCCGAGAAAGCAGAAGCTCGTGAGGTTTTTAGCCTACAAATTGCCTAGTGCACATGTCATTAGCACTTTTCAATCATTAGAAAAAAAATACGAAAAAAAACTTTAAAACAATGTTTCCTGACACACAAAATTGTTAGAACAATTACTTCATAAAAAAACAGTTGTTAAAAGTTAAACATTTCTTACATAAGAAAATTTATTTGTTAGTATCAATTCTCCATTACCTTAACTTGATTTGTTACTTTTCCATGCAGCTACGGTTTTATACGTGTTCAATGAATTTTTTTTTTTTCCCCTAGTAGCCTAGCGTAAACTTTGCTGTGGAGCCTAGTGCTTCCAGTAGCCTAAGTTTATCATTTCCTGTTTTTTTAAAACAATGTTATTGAACAGTCTATGCTTCTCTCCCTATAGTCAAAAAGAACTAGGCTAGCTAATCACAACATTGTTTTTTGGGTCAAAATAGAACACTGATTTTCGATGTTAGCCTACAGTATATTTTACAGTTTTTTTCCTGGTGAAGACTTGACAATTTCTATACGAGTTACCTGTCCTGTTTTAAACCGTTCATTTCCTTCGTGTGGGGCGAACTGTTGACTTAATCTTAATTCCATTATTACCACTCAACAGTCCCAACATTTTTAATACCTTCAAAGCCCCTGCCTTTCCCTACACTTACACATAGTTGATCAAGGTACGTGGTCGACTTTCACCTTCAGGAGTGGAAATTGAACTCAGTGAATCCACTGCAAACCATAATTACATTTTAGTACCTTTTCGACCTGGTTCACAATGAACACACCCATCATTTACGAAAGCTCTCCTGCGAGAGAAGAAGGATCGCATTCCACCCCCTACATTGCCTTTACATTCATTCCTTATCACATGGTCATTTAACACTTTAAAAGTCACTCATCTGGACTAGAGTTCACCAGGTTCAAAACTGTCTCTGTGAACAGTGTGCAAAATCAGGGTGTAAAATTAATTTTCGACATGATTGTTAGAACATTTTCTACTGATTTAAGTTTGGCTATCTTGCTTTTCGTGTTTTTAATTTTTTACTATGCCGTAGTTGACATCAATGTGTTAGTTGTTGACAACCTAAACCTGTTCCTTACCCATGGTTAGTATGCTATAAAAAAAACTTACTTATGAATTAAAGCCATGGTTAGTCGTGTACACTTTCTAAAACTTTGTGGTGTCGTCTGACATCATGTTACACCTTGCCGTGCGATTGTGCATCTGGTGGTGGCTTTCCTGCATTTCCCACATTTGAATTTTGTGCGTGGTCGCACGTTTTTTCTCTTGCCTTGTAGGTTTAGCACTAATCTCACTTGTTTCCAGGGTCCTGGCGTTTGAATGACCACTCGTGCCCAGTTTTGTCTTGTCGTCGCCGACGGTCGTGTAGCTTGTTGTTGTTGTTATCAGTTCGTGAATGTTCGGTGATTTTATTTGCTTGTCTTTTCCCGTTGCACATTGCTGTAGTCTCCGGTTGTTGCGGAGTCCTTTTTTACGGCGGCGATCGGGTGAGTGGCTGCCAGTTGCTTCGCGTGCAATCTGCCGTCGGGGTCGTGAACGATCGAGTCGTAACACTTTTCCCGTAGAGCACCAGAAACGTTTTTTCTAGAATTTCCGATGTTTACGTGCATGTTTTTTGCGTTGTTCTTTCGCTCTACGCTTCGTTCACATTTGAGTACTTTTACCATGTCGGCTTAGTAGAACGTGAGCCAAGTTTGGCATTGATTTACCTGGGGACTCAACGGTTGCCGGTTTGACAGCACTATCCATGGCTGGGGCGTTTGCGCGCTGACTCGCCGTGCTTGCTGCGTCAGTCTCGGCTGCCTCCTCGGCCGTGTTGGCCGTGTTTCGGTCCGTCGCTTGTCGAGTTTTGCTGATTTCCATTATCTCATTTTTGATCTCGGTCGTGTTTAACGACATGATGATCGCTTGTGTAGCCATGACGTTTGTTTCCATCGCTTGAGTCACTTCTGCCCTGTGTTCGAAGAACGGCACAGCTTTTTTGCAAAGTTCAGTAGCGTAGTAAAGACTTCGATAGTTGTGATGGTGTAGATCTTGTGAGCGTGTTTGTAGGTCACTGATATAGTGAATTACTTCTATCAGTGGTTCGGCTTGCCATTTTGGATTTTCGATCGTCTATGAGTCCGCATGTTTTAGATAGTAGCTGGTGAACAGAGGTTGCTCGTCTTTTCCTATCAGTCTTAGCCACTCGACGTAAACATTGGGTATTAAGAAGCTGTCAAGGACTGTTTTCCCTTTGACTGTGATCGTCGGCGTTTTGCTCGTTTCGATTTCATCCTTCGAGCTCAGGACTAATTCCGAAATTTTTTCAGATTTCCTGAAGGCATAATCCTAAGCCATCTAGATTGAATTCACTTTGCTTGAGGATGTGGGGTAGTATATATGAGTGCCGCATTTCGATCGTCGTATTTTGGAAACGTGGCTCAATGGCGTCTCCCGGATGTCTTTGTTATCCTTCTGGGTAGGCTCATCGGTCGTGCCTTTTTGGTTTCGTCATCGGGAGTCGATCTCGTTACAAATTCTCGGTTGGTTGAGCGTTTTGTGGCATAACATTTCTACATTATTCATCCAAGAGTCTCAGTCTTACCATTTGCTTTGTATTGCACTGGATTCGGTTGTTGCCTCGTGGTCGCCCGAGGGCATGGTCGGCGCGATGCACTGATCGGCGTAATTTTTTGCGTTTTAGTCCAAAATGATCGTTACTTCGTTCTACCAGGGTCTTTAATTAGTTCGGGTGCCAGAATTTGACGTTATGCCACTTCGGGCTTCAGTCAACATTGAAGAGACTTGCTTGATGCTTGATTTAATGAACATTTATTGCGAGCCCTGGCTGCGTCCTCTCCTGCTGGCTGTCTCTCCCGCGCTTGCTGTCATGCCCGCGTGAGGGCGCGCATGCGCAGCATTTGGGGAACGGAAGGATGGTCAGTGTAATTACGTGTGGTGGCATCATTACAGTTGCTGGTTTTAATTGCACATCTTGAAGACTAATGTTTAATTGTGTTTTATCATAACGACGTTGCCGAGAACACATAACCATATAATTAGTTTTTAACATGTTTAAAGTTAGCTTGTTTTCAAGAAGCCAAATTGTAACTTTGCAAGTTCGTTGTTTACAGGACAATGTAACTCAATGAGATTTCTGTTTGCTGCGTGTGTTGGGAGTCATTAGCAAACAAAAAGAATTTAATAATATCAGATACCTGAGTAATATCATTTATGTATAGAACAAAAGTGGCCCAAGAATCGATCCCTGGGGAATGCCACAAGTAATACTTTTTTGGTCGCTGTGGATGTTGCGAAAATGAACTAGTTGTTTTCTACTGCTTAAAAAGCTTTTAATCCAAGAAATGTGCAACACCCCGTATTTCATAGAATTCTAATTTGGAAAATAAGATATTGTGATCAATATTATGTCGAAAGCTTTTTTTAAGTCTAAAAAAATAACCATGAAAAACTCGTGATTTTCCACAGCTTTGATAGCAGCATCAATCATCTTGTGAGCACAAGCTGCGTGGAGTGCTTATGGCAAAAGCCAAACTGTTCATCTAACAATAATTTTGTGTTTTTCTATAAATGTTATAAGTCTATTATACATAATACGATCTGTTAACGCAGGCCTCCGAAAAAACTTTGTTTTTACAACGAACAATTTTTTTTTCTTGAGCGCTTCAAAACCTTGAAAAGACCTCGGTCGTAAACCCTTCGCCAAATTTTTAATAATGGACAGAAACAGCCCATCTTGGAACCATTTAATAGCCAGACACATTATCTAAGTATTCGGGAAGCCCAATCTTCAAAATTCCATCCTAAAGTCTCACAATCGCCATTTGAAAACTACTCCAAAAGTACCGCAGCGCTCCTTCATCATGGCCGCCATTATTGAAAACTTGTATCTTGTACTTCGATTTTTATTGCTTTTATTTTTAGGGCAAAAAGCCCAAAGACACTAGCTTAGTTGCGATTTAGGAGGGGCTTCCATTTATGGTACTTAACCTCACATACATGTGGATACAGACAACCTTTTAAGTGTGATATTATGTTGAACAGCTGCAACTTCTATGAGAAATTTCTACCACGATCGTTACCTGTCTTTTAACTTTAAAGTTATAAATCCAACTTAACTTAAATGCGTTATAGCATACACTAAGCTATTTTATTTATCCTTTTTTACTTTATTAATAATCTTTTGCCCCCAAAACGCTACCATTAGTCCGAACTAATTCGACATCGGCAATCACCGGACACGAATTTTTGTGTAAGTATTTGTTGTCTTAATTCTCTACAACCCGACTGTGACTATCCGAATGTTTGCCCTAGCTTGTCCTACTATTAAAACCAAAAGAAAAGTTATAAAGATCTGTTCACAAAGCATGTAAGGTCGCTAAGGAAGTGGACGATTATTCACAAGGCACAATGCTCGATCCTAATTCACGCCTTACTGCATAGCTAGGGGACTATGCACATAGCGTTTACATATTAGGCTATCAGCAGAATTTATCCTTCTGCTGCACCTCGTAGTCAGGGATCCAACCTTTCAGTCAGATCCCACACACTAACTAACTTGATCCCTCGTCTCCAGGCTTCTTTTATACTCTGGAGAACAATGGGCTCTTGCCTGAGGCTACTGGCGAACAGGTTCGATCCGGTTCCAACTGGGTTGCAGAGGACCCGTGTCTCCACCTGGCGGCTGGCAGCTGTCCAATTCCTGAGTCTGCAGTAATTGGAAGGCTGGCAGGCCGCCATGATTGAGGCAAGTCGAACTACGAAGTGTTTGCTTCGTGAGTTGCGTGTTGCCTATCATGTAAGCCGGTTACAAGCAAATCCCAAAGCCAGTCTGTACGAAGAAACTCAGTCCCCGCCCCCTCACCCACCAACCTAGTTGTGGTGTGTAACACTGCAGTTTTCCGTTAAAGCTTATTTAATTTTTCGAAAAAAATCGTTAGATTTCGTACTGTGAAACTCCATTATAAACGAACAAAAGTCACCAGAAAAACGCACACTTTCACAACAGAAGACACTCACACTGTCTAGCGAATTTTCGATAGTTTACTACTATCTTCCTCAGGCCTTAAAGTTAGTTTGGACTCTGTTTACATCCCTGTTGTTTTTACCGTTGTCGTCTGCTCGTTCGTTGCCATGCTCGAAACTTGGTGCGTTGCATAGCCTCCCGATTTTTGCAGGCCCACCACGCGAGTTGTGTAGCCTCCCGATTTGTCCAGGCTAGCTTATTTAATGTAATAGTAATGCTTTTAGTAGTACCAAAGTACTAAGCTTTAACTTGAGCCAATTCACGATGTGCATTTGTAAATATCCAATCAATAATCAATTTCCCAATGCAAAGGCCTTTCCCAAAGTGCAAGAGTTGAAAACTCAAATTGGCCTATCTTTAACCATTCCCTACTCCTTCAAACGGCTCTACACCAAAACCCTTTGCTCTGTCAACTTTCCCATTGTTCTCCTGGCCCTCCACCAATCAGACCCCCGTAGCTCTCCTACCCGTCCGCGCTTAGGTAGAGAAAATCTGCTGCTCCAGCATAAAAAGCCCCAGTTGCCCTCCCTCTACAGCTCAGTCAGCATAGCCCTGAGCATAGCTCACAGATCTCTCAAACTAGAAGGGTCTTGCCGGTCGGGAATGGAGATGTCACGTCCGTGGTTGCCAGGCCGGGCAAAATGGTAGTGGTTGTAAGTAACTAGTTTAACTTAAGAAGTTTATCTTTAGGACCCCCCCCAATTCTAAATTTATAGTCTAACTTAAATTAACCGCTAGCATGGAGTCTTTATGGTTGGTAAGCCTTATCGGCATTGCTGGTCTTTACCACCATAATCTTAGAGTAGGCATCTCTTCCTAAAAAGCCAGTTTCATTCTTTGTTCATTCTATAATGTAAACAAAGGGACGGTTTGATCCTCGTGGAAAAATAACTGTGGGACGACTTGAAAATAAAAATTTTAACCCCGCTTAAAATCAGTTTTTACAAAATGATTTAGCACATAATGAAGGTACCTTCATTATGTGCTAAATCGTTTCGATTTGCTCTTTTAATTGCCCAGAATTAAATTGAAACTCCTATTTACTGTTTCAATCCGTATTATGGTGAGTTTAGCTCTCTGCCGCTAGGAGCGCTGGCGCCGCGCCTTATATCAAACTGATATAGCGCTTGCCTGCTCACTTTTGTTTTGGCCCATGTTCCAGTTCGGAAGCAACGGGTTCTGCGATAGAGGGGAGGAAGGATGGGTTCTAATGAAGATAAGTATTTTAGGATAGTAAAAACTAATTTTAAGCGGGGTAAAAATTTTCGTTTCTTACTATCTGCAAAATACTAACCTTCAATATGTGCTGACTTTGTCCAACTGGTCGGAGGGACAGCACGAACCCGGCTAAACCTACATTTTTTTACGAATTCAACCAGTTGTGTAAGTTATTTTTACAACCCCTTAAACTTTTTTTTATCAAGAATAATGAGAAAATTTTCACTTTGTTACTGAAGGCGAGGCTTTCCCCTTTTCCGATACACAGTCTGTCACTTGTTTTACTTTGCATTTGCGAGCAAGTGATAGTTCATTAAAATGCGCACGTTTTCCTGTCATTTTGAACTGTGACTGAATTCACTGGAGTGTTCCATGTGCACCTGATGAACACTTTTCTCCTGTGTGCGAAAGTTTAGCATTGCACATGGAATACGCCACACCATAGCGCTGTGACGGTCGATTAAAGTTCATGGTGCTGAACTCTCCACTGTGTCAGATTTCTCCAAAGTGGCACGGTGTGAATCGCCCTAAGGTTCGCGAAGCACAGATTCACTTGTTGGTTATGCAGCCGACCATAGTGATCTTGAATTACCACTGTAATTCAATTGCCACTGTAATTGATCTTGAATTACCACTGAGCCTTTCTCGGAGTGTTCAAAATGTTTGGTCATGTAAACGGCCAACATGCTCCCTGCGACGATGAGTTTCCTCATGGACAGTTCATCTCTCGAAACACTAGTATTGCGCAGTAAAGAGAGATGAAGACGTTCCGCTAATCCCAATTACCTGCCCCTACAGTCACATCAATATGAAACCCTGATCCATCGGCTCAAGACGCAGCCAAAGCATGGAGCTCATGAGCCCAATGTTTACTTGGCAGGCCCTTTGATTCCTTCGCCGATCCCTCGTCCAAGCTTCCTCATATTATGGAAGGTGGTTTCACGTCATCAGAGATTAGATCTTTCAGTAGGAAAAGTGAAGGAGGTCTAACTTGAATTCCACCTGCCGAGTGCGAACTTATGATAACCAAAGTCCCATCAAAATCACGCCATGGAGCTCGAATGGAAAATGCGACCCCTCTCTCATCTCGATCTACAAAGGGTCCCAGTGCACATGGTTGGTTTGGGAACCACGTTAGGCTTCAGGTTTTTAGCTCTAAATTCAGCCGGAAAGTCAAAATGATTGAGGACCAGCCTTGAGCCAACCTGACGTAATTGTCTTCCTTGAGAACGCCACCAACCCATTTCGCTTGGCAGCGGAAGCCAAAGCCACATGAAAACTGTTTTCAAAGACAGGTGAAAAAGAGAAGTCGAGTGAGGAGAGTTAAAATGAGCCTCTTTTTTTTTTTTTGGCCTGACAAATTGAAGGCATTTTCCATATGGGGAAAAGTTGTTTTGTTTATGGTCATGAGTTTACGAATGCCAGACAGAATCTGAAATCATAAGGCTGACGATGTTCAAGAAACGACAAAAAGAATGTTTCCGAAGTGATCGGTGGATCGAACCTGTGATATGTGCACCGAGAATCCAAATTTCCCATTATGTCACAGAGTAAGGGGTTGTTGACAGACGGTGACCGCGGAGAAGACGCTCGACGACTTGACGCGCTAAAACCAACAGAGTAAAGATGAAGATGAAGATGAAGAAATTCAGAGAACAGGTGAATGCAGGCCTTTGCAACGTGATGCACTAGTATGAACCTGGACAGTGAAAGGGGAATTGGACCTTCCTTCATATGTTCAAAGACAATGATGCACTCTGGCGCTGCAGGCCACAGAGGCGCGAATAATTTGAATACTCCCTTGGTTGGGCAGATCATGTAGTCTGTCACATGAAGAAGGGACAACAGCGGAAATGCGTATGCATCAGTCCCGTCCAAGACATTGACAGAGCGTCTGCCGACAAGACCCTCAAGTAGGGATAGGGGGATACAAAATGCGAAAGTTGAGAGCAGAAACCTGTGGCCAAAAGGTCGACATGGGCTTTTTCCACAATTGGAATTACGCTCGACAAATGTTCAGGCCCAATTTCCATTCATCGTCGGAGTAGGGAGTTGTCCAGACAATCGTTTCTCAGCAACGTGTCGCGGTGTAGCCTGAGGCGGAGAAGCTCGTAGGTCTCCAAGAGCTTCTTGGTTTCAGTTAAATTGATGCTGAAAGAGTTAAACCTGCACTCTCCACGTCGGATACTGCTTTGCATAGACAAACATGACAGCTTGCCTACATCACTATTTGCGTTTTTCTGCTTGAGTGATTCGGCATTGTACGTCGCCATTTATTAAAAAAATTTCGTTACCACAGCGACTATCAGCTCTGTCCCAAGAACTCCGGTCCGGTCGTGCCCGTTTGTTCTGGGACAGTCACAAAAGACCCATTAAGAACGTTACACATACTCACATTATCCTTTTAAAACGGCGATGGACATCGGTTTAATTACCCCTTTAAGTCGTGATTATATGTACGGAAACATGACCACGGACGCCTGTGAACAGAGTTGCCCAGCGTCCGCAAATGGTGAATAGTTAATCGCAACGCCGGTAGATAGCAGCACTGTCGGGGTGGCAGTTGCAACATCACTTGAATTAGCAAGCTCACAATGAGCTTCCAACTCCCAATTCCTAACTGCCCCGTAAAAATAAAAATTTCTTTTCAAAAACTCATTTCCAAAGCATCTAATCGAAAATCCGTGCAACGAGAAAATGCATCGATCAAATATTCACGTTTGCCCAAGTGACTTTTCACACCACCGAGACTAAGAGTTCAAGATTGCCTAGGAAAAAGTCTCCTCACCTCCGGACAGAGAAGAATCCGTCGGCGGGAACAAAGAATGCAGCCTAAACCAGCAACAAAAGCTGGCTTGGATTCGAAATAAGGGTTACCGCAGTGTTAGGCGTGGTTGTGCAATGGTTTTCACGGAGAGGAAAACTATCGGGGCCGTGACATCGGTGCAAAATAAGGGTAGGAGCCGCCAATCAAGTGGGTTGGCAACCGAAGCAGAAAAAATTTCAGTGGACTGTGTAAAATTTCCATGGATCGAGCCGAAAGCCACACGCGAAGCAAACAGGTCAACTTTGCTGCCCCATGAAGTTAACAAATTTCACATTTAAATTCGACGAATTACATCTATGAAGCACGCCGCGACACTAGACGGACGTTCAAGAATGCTCTGCGCTGGTGCCGCTTGAACGACCGTGCCCTCCGGGCAGCCGCACTACAGGATACGCTTCACGCACGTGACAATGTTGGTTTCTGGGCAGCTGTTCGACGGACTGGGCGTGCTACGAGACCTTCCATCGATACTGTCGATGGAGCTAATGGCACAAGTGCTATCTGTAACATGTGGAAGTGTAGGTTCGAAAATATCTTCACTGAGACACCGCAGGACAAAACTACCAGCGATACTAACACCACCGATTCCGGTCGTAGGACAGAATGCCCGCCCTCTCCGGAAATTAATTCTGGCGAGGTTAGCCACCTGCTACTTGCCATGAAGAGGGACAAGGCCGTTGGCCCTGACGGGCTAAATGCAGAACATCTTCGCTTCGCTGGCCCTGTGGCTCATAGTTTTATTGCCCTTATCCTTTCTGCCTCGCTTGCTAATGCTCATTCTCCAGAGCCTGCTACCAGAACTATTTTAACACCGATTCTGAAAAGGACGACTGCTGACCCCACCACCAGTGACAATTACCGTGGCATCGCACTAATGAGTCCTATTGCTAAACTCCTGGACCTTGTCATACTGGGTCGCATCAAGGCCATGACTTCCACGTGTGATGCACAATTCGGGTTCAAAACGAAGCACTCCACTTCACTGGCAGTGTACACTGTAAAGGAGACCATCCGGAGATATCGCAGAGCGGGTTCACGGGTGTACGCTTGCTTTGTGGACGTAGCTAAAGCTTTCGACAAGGTGGCTCACTATTCAGTGTTTCAGGCTCTTCGTCAGCAAGGGCTTCCTTCGTATATCACTGACCTCATTGCCAATTGCTACAAAAGACAAGCCATCCAGGTGAACTGGGAAGGTCACCTCTCTGACCCATTTACGGCCACTTGTGGAGTACGACAGGGAAGTCCCCTGTCGCCTTTCCTCTTCTGCCTGGTCCTCGATGGAGCAATTTCTAGCATTTCCAAAATGTCAACTGGCTGTTGGATGAATGGCGTTGCCGTGAACATCGTTGCCTTCGCTGACGACATCGTCCTCCTGGCTCCCAGTAGGCGGGCACTTCAGTTTCTGCTGGATAGACTCGTATACCTAACATGCGACAAGGGCCTTACCTTCAACACCAACAAATTTGTTGGAATGGTTTTTGGGAGGGGTAAAGAAGATACAGCCCCCCTACTAATGAATAAACACAAGCTATGTGGGTGACGAACTTTCGTTATCTTGGAGTGGAACTTACAGCCGACCTAACTGATGACGCTCATGTGAGAAAGATTCGTAGCGAGTTCTGTAGATCAGCTAACATGGTACTACATACCTTCAGCTTTGCATCTGATGAATGTAAAATCCAGCTTCTTAAGACTCGTGCTACTGGACTCTACGGCATTTCAACATGTGTAGACTTCCGGAAAACAACCATGAAAGAGCTTGCTGTCGTTTATCATGGGGCGATTAAGCGGGTTCAACACCTTCCTCGACACTGTCCCAACCATCAAGCCTGTCGTGATGGCAAAATGTTCACGCTCGACCTTGCGGTGCTGATGAAGCAGGCTGCCCTGTGGAGAACGATTCTGGCCTCGACCAATCAGCTAGTGAAGACTTGTCGGAGTGGCCCCGAAAGCTGGGGCTTTAGCTTGGGAGGCACTGTTGCAAAGGGACTACTATCACTTGGTGGCTGGTGCGAAGTTCGAACACCAAGGGACCTAGCAATTTTGCGGCAACGTGCTCACGACCATGTTCAGGGCATGGCAGCCCTGCAAGACGCTGAGGATAGTTTGCTTTCCTAATCCTCTTGTTGTAGTTGCCCCCAATGTATTTTCTGAACTTTTTTGTTTTTATATCCTTTATATTGTACCTTGTGTACGGAACATACAGAAATAAATAAAATAAATAAATAAATCAACACGCGTAAAATCAAAAGGAGTTTACAGGCAGGTGCACTTAAAAAAAAATTTAAGCCGGAGGCTAAATGCAAATCAACTTGCTTTTCCATGATGCAACCTGGCGAAGTGTGGAGAAGTATCCACAATAAAAGAAAGAGCGGCGTGCGTCCTTCCCGACGCATGCCCGAAACAAAATTGAGCAGGCAAGTGCTATATCAGTATGATATAAGGCGCGGCGCCAGCGCTCCTAGCGGCGGAGAGCTAAACTCACCATAATACGGATTGAAACCGTAAACAGGAGTTTCAATTTAATTCCGGGCAATTAAAAGAGCAAATCGAAACGATTTAGCACATAATGAAGGTTAGTATTTTGCAGATAGTAAGAAACTACAGTTGTCAAATATAGTTGTAACTTAGCAGACGCGGTTCAGCTTGCTGGGTATTCCAGGATTGGAACCCAAGAAAAAATTGCTTTTCTAATCAAAATTAAGTGTTTATAAGAATAAACATCGTTGATCTTGTGTGTAAACTGAATTACAAAATGTAAATTCCAGCCCAGTGCTTTTCAACTTGTCAAAGCCAAAACTAGTGAATTTTATTTTAAAAAGTGTTTATGTATTCATTTTTCTGATGTTTTAAAACAAAAACCAAGAGTTTTTAAACCTCAGGTTCGTTCCCTAGTAGATTAACTGTTTTTAATGCCCTTTTAGCTTTATACTTCGTTTAAACAGTTAAATTATTCCACCGTTGGCGGCAGTGTAATTACCGGTAACATTCAGGTTAGGCCTTAGTTAGGACCCGACGCTCCATCCCCTATGCCGGGACTGTAGCCCATGGTGTGCTTATTATCGTAAAAAGTTGAAATAACCCCATTAACTTGAAGCTAAGAAGTACTCGTCAACTAATGATGTCGGGGGAGCTACAAGCACCTCTGCCGTCGTAGCGTCCGCCGCTACAGTTCAAAGATTTTTGAGAAGTACGGAAGTACAGAAATCGGCCTATAATTACTAACATCAGTGCGGGAGCCATCTTTGTAAATTAGAGTGACTTAAGCACCCAAAAGAGTAATCCGCACAAAATGTTTTTGCGCAGAGATTTTCTACAATATGTCCGTACTCCAAAACATAATGATGCCACCTTGGCACCCTTGGGGAATTCAAGATGGCGTCCAAAAATGTTTTTTTTTGCTTCTAGCATCTCAACTGTTCATCCGATTGAAAAGTAACCGGTTACCTATTGTTTAGAATAAAATTTCCTTCAAAAAAGGTTCTATTCATATGTTTGGTAAAATGAATTCTTCTTGCCAAAATTCGTTATATAAGTTATTTTAGGCCGTTAAGGCATGTTACATATAGAATTCCTGACTTTAAACAGCTACAGCACCCGTTTTAATTCGGATAAATGGACGTGATTAGGCTTAGATGGAAGATGAAGATGTTTATTTTCCAACAAGGGCAATTAAAATAATTTATATTCATTAGGACTTAAGCTATGGCAGTTTACACACGTTGTAGCGCTGTTGCTATTCGCTCTAATTTACCACAAGTTTCAT